>JAYKKI010000013.1:7210000-7302500 GCA_039881145.1 Druceiella hillmani
TGGTTTGTGCTAAGTCCTAGAAAAATACTAACCCATCCGCTCTATAAAATGAGTACTATTTGAAATGAAATTGTTTGCAGTTTACTATTGAGAATCGGCAGTTAAAAGACCAATGCTTTGAGAAACTCTTTATAGGAATAAGGTTAAATGGCCAATAAATAATTTGATAGTATAGTTGAGAGTTCTCGGGAAGGGTAAAATAACATTATTTTTGGCTGCGTAGAGTATCTACGTCTTTACAAATAGCTGGTTTGTGCTAAGCCCTAGAAAAATACTTAACCATCCGCTCTATAAAATTAGTACTATTTGAAATGAAAATGCTTGCTGTTTACTATTCAGAATCGGCAGTTAAAAGACGAATGCTTTGAGAAAACATCTTTACAGGAATAAGTCTGAATGGCGAATAGATGCTTTGATAGTATACATGAGAGTTCTCGGGAAGGGTAAAATAATATTATTTCTGGCCGCGTAGAGTATCTACTCAGTGGCAGTCTCGTCGCCACGCGTGTAGACTCACGCAAATATTTTTCGTATTCACGGAGTGCACTCGCGGCTGTGTTATTTTGTAGGTAATAATTTCACATTTAGCCACTTTCGGGGCGCGTCCTCTACGCCTAAGTAGAGGAGTTTGTGTCGCTCGTCCTGCGTAATGGAAATGTATGGAGCGATGGTGAGCGAGACGCGGGGGCGACTCGGAGACGTGACGGTGCGCGGCGTTTGTCGGCGTGGGAAGAGGAGGTAGGACCTTGGCGGGATCGGTAATACAATCAACGTTTACAAGTTACGGGCGAGCCGGTTTCGTGGAGGGGGTGCAGCGCGAGATAAATCGCCTCGGAACGACCGCGCCTCATTACCGAGCCGTGATGTGGATGGGGTTTAGAAATTTCGTAAGGTGCTGCTTTATTAAAGTTTCGAAGTAAATTTCTGTGTACGTACGATTACGCATGCAAATTTAAGATTGTATTAAAAGATTTCTGTGTTCGTACGATGTATTTATTTACATAAATATATTTTCCTTCCGACGTTTCCTGCTGTGTTGTGTTACTAATAAGTTCATAACATTGACTTGTTCTGAAAATAAAAAAAAATTGTAATTTAAATGACATATTGAAATCAAATCTCATATGCATCATCTTTCACGATAACTTGCGCCATCTGATCCACAGTTCTGTTTTTTTAAAGGTCCTAGATCCTGTCGACTTTTTTATTTTTTAAATCATAATTGGATCAAATCGTTCAATCTCGGATGAGTGAGGCGTCTTACCAGAATCCAGTCCTACTCCTGTTATTTTTATTTGTATAGTTTGCAGTATGTGTTCTAGCGTTATCATATAGAAAATAAGCTCAATCCTGTTGTTAGCTATTTGATCTAATTGCTGACAACAAAATTTCTGCATCCCGTGTTGATCGTTCTGGAGACAACTCCTAATGAATAGCTATCACAGTATTACACTAGCAGTTCAGTATAACTGTTCTGGTATCCCTAAGCCGATGGCGTGTGTGTATGATCAATGAACATTAACGTATTGAATCCACTCCTCATTTTTGCATCAGTCAATTGATCTTATATTTTAATGTCAATAATTGTTGACAAACACTTACTCATGTAATAGAGACAAGTGTTATAGTCGTAACGAAAATTTAAACCATTTGCTTTGATGTAATATGCTTGAAGTGTTGGTGCTAATTGTCTTAAACTGAGGACTTTTCAAGCTATTTATATTTTGGTGCTAATTGTCTTAAACTGAGGACTTTTCAAGCTATTTATAGTTTTGGTGCTAATTGTCTTAAACTGAGGACTTTTCAAGCTATTTATATTTTGGTGCTAATTGTCTTAAACTGAGGACTTTTCAAGCTATTTATAGTTTTGGTGCTAATTGTCTTAAACTGAGGACTTTTCAAGCTATTTACATTTTGGTGCTAATTGTCTTAAACTGAGGACTTTTCAAGCTATTTATATTTTGGTGCTAATTGTCTTAAACTGAGGACTTTTCAAGCTATTTATAGTTTTGGTGCTAATTGTCTTAAACTGAGGACTTTTCAAGCTATTTATATTTTGGTGCTAATTGTCTTAAACTGAGGACTTTTCAAGCTATTTATAGTTTTGGTGCTAATTGTCTTAAACTGAGGACTTTTCAAGCTATTTAAGTTTTGCTGCTAATTGTCTTAAACTGAGGGCTTTTCGAGCTATTTAAGTTTTGGTGCTAATTGTCTTAAACTGAGGACTTTTCAAGCTATTTATATTTTGGTGCTAATTGTCTTAAACAGGACTTTTCAAGCTATTTATAGTTTTGGTGCTAATTGTCTTAAACTGAGGACTTTTCAAGCTATTTAAGTTTTGGTGCTAATTGTCTTAAACTGAGGACTTTTCAAGCTATTTAAGTTTCGGTGCTAATTGTCTTAAACTGAGGACTTTTCAAGCTATTTATATTTTGTTATAGTCGTAACGAAAATGTAAACCATTTGCTTTGATGTAATATGCTTGAAGTTTTGGTGCTAATTGTCTTAAACTGAGGACTTTTCAAGCTATTTATATTTTGTAATAAAATATTCTGGAAATTTTGACAATCATTCTGAAAAGTCTTTAGAAGGGCGGGGGTTACCTGTGGGTTAAATTTATCTTTTACTGCATTTGATCCTAAAGATGGGCGAAATATTCTTGGAGATATGTAACGTATCTTACGAAATAATGTATTTAGAAGATTAAATATAATTTGAAGTCATGGTTGATTTTTGTTCATAATACTGTTTTATTCCGCTGAAGAGGAAAGTCTTGTTTAATAAAGCACGCACGTTACACACTTTTCTGTAGCATGCCTTGAAAATTGCGAATTTATAGGTAATGGTCTCAAAATTTTGCAAGACGCTAATTTTTTTAATACGTCAGTGATAGAGGAAAACGTATTTGAAGTTTTAATTTTTTTTAATAACGTGAGGAACGAATGGTCTACGTAACTGTGTTCGCATTGAATTTCACCATCTTTTTTGAACTGTATATTAGTCATCGAAATTTTGTTTCGATTTGACAAAATCTGTTTTTTCATAATTTTATCGAAAGGACCGACTCTAAGGTTGGAAGAGACACTCCGGTGTTTTTAAGCTATGTGCGCCAGGGAGACATGTTACTGTAAATTGTAAACTTAGGAATGTAGCCTGCAGACAATGTAGAGTTGATTAATTTGGATCACTCCGCAGTTTTCCGCGGTCTATTTCTTTCGCAGAAGTCTGTTTCAGACTATACGAGGTCAAAGTACGAAGTTTACGAGTTAGAGTTATATCGTGCTTGGTACGAAAACGATCGTGTTACGTGCAGGACCCACTACTTCATACAATAAATGTATTGTGGGATTCTCTTTATAAATAGGTAGGTTAGGTATATTTCTCGCCTAAAGCTCGTAGTTAAGGTAAAGCCAAGGTAAAGAGCGATTTTGTTCGTGTGTACGAGATTTTGGAATTTCATAAAATTAATTTCTTGCGTGGGTTTAATCGTCGTTTATGCGTTGTAGTTTGCTAAAGGGTTTTAGGGATTAGTAATAACTCCTTCCTTCATATTTTCTATGGCAATTTTGAAACATGCACTATGGGTAGTGTTTTACCCCACCGTCATTCGTAGTCATGAGAACGGAAACTTAAAGAAATTTGTCTATAAAAAGTATTTTGTAATGGTGAATACTATACATAAAATTAACTTAGGAACGTTTTTTCGCGATATAATAAATTATATTTTGCCATTTATGGAAGTCATGCTGCTGCTAATCCTTGAGTCGAAAATTCGTCTGGCGACGGGGAAGCTCCATTTATATGTTAAGCATCTTTCTTGTTTATGGCATATGGAAATAAGTAAAATAAAAACAAGATAAAAAAAATTATTTCTTGCATATTATGTAGTATGTAAGAATGATTTGGGTTAGTGTTATCTTAAAAACTTGTATCTTAATAAAATATTGTTAGTTTTACAGTATACTGTATGTATGTTTATACTAGTTTATAAAATAGGTTCTATTTACATTTTATTAATTTAAGTTTGTGTCTCATATATGTATGTACATATTTAGATTTATCTGCAAGAATCCCGGTGGGGGTGAAGGCTTCCTCCGAAGACATTCTTAAGTCTCTATCTTGTGCTAAAATCTACTTGAAAATATTAAATCTACTTAAAAATACTTGCAATCTGTAACTTTGAATATTTATATTGTTATTCCCAAGAAGCTCTCTATATCTTGTTTAAGGGATATGTTTATTAATATAACTTATGTATAATTATAAAAATGTTAATATTGTATTTACAACTTTCACAACAGCTGAAAGTGTTATTTTTCTACCAAAGACCAATTTTTTCAAATCTTTTTTGGCAACGAGAAATATTTAGAAAAATGTCTTGCCAGTAAGTGTCATATATTTGAATGGTTGATTTTTCGACGGTCTGTACACTGATCTGGTTGTGTATTAAACTCTAACATTATTATGTAAAGTAAATTTTCTTTTTTTGGAGGCTAACAATTTTCCAGTATAAAGTGAAATGTTAGCTCTTATTAGTGTTTATCCGGCTGCGTAGCGTCTCGTCTTTTGAACGAGTTTCGTGTTTGAATAAGAGGACGCGGGCGTGACTTATCGACTGGTCGTGCTCGCGCATAAACGCGCTCCGCGAAATGTCAACGTCCGTCAAGGAAGGCCGCCCTAATTTTTGATAGATTGTTTATATAGACGCCATGCGAGGTTTGATTGAATAATTATAGCGTAAAAATTGAATCGGCAGAGTGTTCGCGGTATATATATGCATTTTTATAAATTAATTCTGTAAAAAATGTAAGTACTGCCAGTATTATGTCGGTTATCGTATTATAGAAAATTAAATTCACGTTCCGAAGAACTCTTAAACAAAAATTTCATATGAGTGAGTGTTTTAACTGGGAGCGTTATTGTTGCAAGATCAAGTATGCAGTAAATTAAAATAAACGCGTTTGGTGGCCATAATAGTCGACATGAAGGACTAAAAATCTGGTTGCGAAAGACAGAGTTCTCAGTCGTTAAACAAAAAATATTCATTTGTGTTTTACAATTGAAGTACTATTATATTCCAAGTTATCATACTCGCTTAAACTGTAATCCTACGTAAGTGGTAATTGATAAGATTAGTATTTAAATGTTGCAAGATGCTTAACCATCAATCAATGTTAGTCAGTAACATTACTTAACATTCATAATCAACGGTTAATCATGTAATTTTGATACTAAAATTAATTGATAAAAAAATTTAAGAAACTGGTTTTTTCCATCTAGTTCTTAATCGTATAATTTAGACCAAGTAATATTACAGTATCAGAATATTACAAATCCCCAATCTTGAACTAGTAATATTACAGTATCAGTAATATTACAGATCCTCAATCTTGAACTAGTAATATTACAGTATCAATAATATTACAGAGCCTCAATCTTCTTGCTGATGTAAATTACAGTATCAGAATATTAAAACAGTAATATTACAGTATCAGAATATTACAGATCCCAATCTTAAACTAGTAATATTAAAGTATCAGTAATATTATAAATCCTCAATCTTCTTTATATTAATTTTTACTCTTATGTGAAAATACTCGATCGCCGCAGTTGTCGCGTTCAGAAACTCGGTTGTGGGGGAAGTCTTTCATTTGACTTTTACCAAACCCTCTTAGACATTTAGCACCCCTAGAAATCGAGACATCTAGCGACACTAGACGGTATAAAGTGACACTAGACGGTATAAATTAACTTATTGGCGTTCACACAGTAAGAACTGAGTGCGCGGCTTAAGAACTCATCGATTCAGCTCAAAGTTCAAGTCAAGATATACTAAATTACTTTTATCTCGGTTAAATTAAATTATTGGCACTCACACAATAAGAATTCAGCGCGTAGGCTTGATGACTCAGTGATTCTGCTTAGACTGCAAGCCAAGATATAAGTTACATTTATTTTGGTCAAATTAAATTATTGGCGCTCAAACAGTAAGAACCAAGTGCGCGGGATTCAGAACAAAGCCGTTCAGCTTAAAGTTCAAGCCAAGATATAAGTTATTTTGTATCTCGGCCAAATTAAATTTGGCGTTCAAATAATAAGAATCGAATGCGCTGGATAACTCAGCCATTCAGTTTAAAGTTCTACCCAAGATATAAGTTATTTTAATCTCGAATTAAATATAATATTAAATTAGATTATTCGTGCTTAAACTGTAAAAACCGAGGGCGCGGGCTTAAGGATTCGGCGGTTCAGCTTAAAGTTCCAAGTCTAGGTACAAGTTATTTTAGCTCAGTCAAGTGCACTTTTGAGACCCAAACGTAATTTATGAGCCACAGAGCAAAACTAGGTAATAATACAAAAAAAACGTTGCATACAATGAGGTGTACTTGTAATTATCTTGAATGATCTATTCTGTATTTTTTTTGTTATCTTTTTGTTAATTGAATACACATTGTTATTACCTAAACTATGATGTATATCATATGTTGGTGATCTTGATACGAGGTTGTTTAACAAGATTTCTACTGTAAAAGGATGCATTTTTTATCCTTTTTAATATCAGAGTATTACTATTAAAATTCGTAATTCTGGAACGTAATTCAGAGTATTGACGAAAAAACTTACAAATGAAAATAAAAATGCGGCCACGTCTATATTCATAGAATGTTTTCGCTTTTGCAAAGCATCTATTGAAAATACTGGAAAAATAAGCAAATTGTAATAATAATGACTCTTGTATATTATAAAGCCTCTTGTTCGTAAGGCGATTCAAACAGTATATAATAAGCATTATAATATAAAATACATTCGTCGGAAGCTTTGTTATTCCTTCCGTTTCCTGTAGAAATATTTTATTTGCCTCTTGGGCAAGTCACTCTAATTTGCATGATACAATTTCGTTTATTAAAGTATTATTAATTGTTAAAGATCCGAGTATTGTAATCATAAATATTATTTTATCGTTCCGATTATGACTTATGTTAATAAATGTGAAATACCGAGAGAAGAAACAAAATGAGAACGTTGAAGCTCCAATAATTTGAAAGCTGTCTGGCAGATATTTGGCTTAAATTTGTAAGCCGTTAAAAAAATTAAATGGCTAACCATTCACCTGTCAAACCGAGTTGTTGAACTAACTGTTTAAATGTGTCTACCGGGTTTCAGAACTTCAGAGAATGAAATAGAAACTGAAATATAGGTAGCTTGCACTATCAAATGTTTATTTTAAGTTTTTTTATGTTGCGTATAGACACAATGAACTTTTATGAATGATCGTATCCATCCGTCCGTTCGACTGTCATATCCTCACCGTTTTTGCAGTTTTTATACCTTTGGGAATGGAATTTTGTAAGTTGATACATCATATAATTTTTTTATTGTGCATCCCAAAGACATGAATGTATATGTGGCGACCTATTTTTCCACGTGTTCCAACAAATGGAATATCATTGAACAGACCTTTTAAAATTAAACAAAAATTTCATTTTAAACCACTTTAAAGCGATATGCAACGCAAACCTCAAATTTTCAGCAATGGCTTTGGAAAATTGGAACAATTCAAAATATTTTATACCTTTGGTAGGATTATGGTTCAGTGAGATGAACTTATTTTGGTTTTTAACTTTATTACAAATTGTAAAAAATAAATATAAACTTAAATACCACAAAATACAATCGGTCAAATACTACTTGTTTTATAGACAAAATCCATCTCTGTACCAAAAGTCGTAATACGATGCTCAAAGTTATGACCTGGCGACCAAAAGACTAATATATAAAAGAGTCATTGTGTAAAAATGTCTTTTGTTATATTTTAGTACCCCAAAAACAAACAATAGCCGAATAGATAATCTTATAAATTGTCGTATATTATCGAGAACGTTTATCGGCCGTCCGAATATGTAATGACAAATCGTCGATCGTTTGTTATTCTTTTATACGATAATAACGAATCGGTTCGACGGTGCTGCACTTTGCAGAGCGCAAGTCGAATGATTTCATTTGAGAAAGTGTGCTCGTAAAACTGGGATGTGTGCCCGATTCAGGAGCGATGCCACGCTGCACAGTGGTTTGAATATCGTGCTCATTCGATCGAAAAAAAAACTTTGTAATCACAAAATATATCATATTTTATCCCTAAGTACATAATGTAAACAATCAATAGGCTTTACAAAAAAAATACCTATTTTCAATGCCATGTATACCCATAAAAAGGCCCTAGGTAACCACTCAAGACTAAGGAAACTGAATATGTTGAACTTTGACAAATGATATTCAAACTTTCAAATTTTCTCTCTAGGTGTTGATTTTAGGAGAAAAAATTACCGAACAAGTTTTCATTAGGCTAAGTAGCTCTACCGATTGCCACCAAAATAAATGCGATATTTAAAAAAAAACCTCATGTCCCACATATAGCAATTTTCTTTGGATATATTAAAAAATTATAAATTTGAATCGAACAAAATGTGAAACTATTTCGTTTTATGTACCTGTGGTAGTAATATTGCATCTAAAAATTCGATAAATACTGGAAAAAAAATACTACTAATATTTTTATGTTATCATGTAACTGGGTACACTGGGTACTTACTGTTGTATAAGGTTCGGATGCTACACTTAGCTAATGAGTCGGGAAAAAAGTAAAATTGATTTTCTCTCTAACTTGTTGCTTAATTTTTTTTAAGTGTAAAGGTATATTTAAAAAAAACGAATATGATCTGTAGTTAATTTGCTGTGGAAAGCGATTTTTTCTTATCACAATCATGACTTTCGATATTCAAATTCCAGACCACTGTGCGCCGCTGTGTTTATCATGTTTTGGCAACGCTGAATGCGCGCGGGAGTAAATCAGCCGTATTTGAATTGTTAGTGATTTTCCCGAGTGCGGAACGTATAGTAGTGGCGTTGGCTTAATTTGCTAAAGTTACAAGTTTGTATAAGGGCCAATTCCATTTATTTTCGAGGGTCTGCTTCTAGCCAACATGTTTTGTTTATTTACGCATGGAGAAATTCTTGATTGTGAAAATAAAAAAAAACATATTTTTTGGCGAGTGACCAAATGGAGATAGGCCCGTGTCGAGGACTTTTCTTCGTGAAAATGACAAGTATAAATAGTAGATCTTCTGGTGTAATGCAAATTTGTGGATGGCTAATTAGTATCTACATAGTATTTGAAATTACTTGTAATAGATATTTTTTGAGAGATATTATTCTATTTCTTTGGTTGATGAAATATGTACAAACATAATTGATATCAAAACAGAATTTATTTTAATTAATTTTCTTATCGCCAACACTTTAATCTTAGGAATTAACTGAAAACTTTTAGAGATATATTTTCTTAATAACTAATGTTGAGTGTTTCCCAATTACAGTAATTTTGTATAATTTCTCCTAATTAACTTAATGCAACTGTTAAATTTTGGCAGCGATGTTCAGAAAGCTAAGTAGCAACGATGAATCAAGCTTGAAGCGAAGATGAAGAATGAATTCACCTGCTCCGGTTATCGACAGCATATGACTGAAGTCTTTCATTTTTAACTGCAAATTGACTGCTAAAACAAGGTTTTAGGTACTCGTGTGGATGTGTATCAATAACAACTATATATACTGAAAACATAAACGGAAGTTCATTTGAAACTAGTGAAATTGTTGCTTAAAATTATTATAATTTTCTTTTTTTTTTAAAGAAAGGTATCAATTGGGCCGGATTCTTCTTTTGAATTATTTATTTTTTTCTAAATTCTTAGGAAAAATAAATAATTCAATTAATTGATTGCAGCTTATAACAAAACTAGTATGTGCCGTATTCGTTTATGTAATTTCCTTTATACCCCCAGTGCCAATATTGCTCGAAGCGTTATTTACATCTAAAAGACTTGCAGATATCAACGATGCTGAATGTGAATGAAAGTGTATTGAAATTTAATCCTTTATCCTTTTTTGTACTTTTACTTTGGTATATTTCTGTATTGCCCGCAATATTTCTGTAAAAAAATGCCCGCAATATTTCTGTAAAAATTGCCCGCAATATTTCTGCAAAAATTGCCCGCAATATTTCTGTAAAAAATGCCCGCATTATTTCTGTAAAAATTGCCCGCAATATTTCTGTAAAAATTGCCCGCAATATTTCTGTAAAAAAATGCCCGCAATATTTCTGTAAAAATTGCCCGCAATATTTCTGCAAAAATTGCCCGCAATATTTCTGTAAAAAATGCCCGCATTATTTCTGTAAAAATTGCCCGCAATATTTCTGTAAAAATTGCCCGCAATATTTCTGTACATATAATTGCCCGCAATATTTCTGTAAAAATCTAGGTATTACGTTGAAATTAGCCATATTGAGTTTACGGATGTGATGAGTGTTTCTTTTTAATATAATTAGTGGCTCGGGCGAGCCTTATTCATGTGTTGGTATAATTATGTCAATACAGTTGCCCCAATAGACTTTTAGCCTGTGCTGCGTTGTAAATACTCGATAAATAATCTGTGAAATGACCCCAACTTCAAATTGGGTTTAAATATAAAAGGGTTTATAGCGTAAACCCTTAAATTTATATAACACTGATTACCCGGAAGATATCAATTTCTGTAACCCAATTAACCTGAACCACTTTAAATGGTGTTACCTTTGTGAACTTATTTTGGGATCCCCATCCGTGGATCATTTGACTCACCCATTTGAAAATACTTAAGTCGTGAGTCATTTGACTCACCATTTTAAACATACACGGAAACTTCATACTCCTAGTCACTCCATAGTCGGGCTCATAAAATTCGACGTTTTAAAAATGAACAGAAACTTGGTCTCCTTGTTACACCCTAGTCGTGGCTCATTTTATAAAACGTTTTAAAAATGAACGGAAACACCTTACTTCTAATTAATCGCTCGTCGTGAGTCATTTGATTCACCGTTTTAAAAGTGAACGGAAATTTTGTATTGCTAGTCTCTCTATAGTCGGTACTCCTAGTCACTCCATAGTCGTGGCTCATTTAATTCGACGTTTTAAAAATGAACGGAAACTTCGTCTCCTAGTCACTCCCTAGTCGTGGATCATTTAATAAAACGTTTTAAAAATGAACGGAAACACCTTACTTCTAATTAATCGCTCGTCGTGAGTCATTTGATTCACCGTTTTAAAAGTGAACGCAAATTTTGTATTGCTAGTCCCTCTATAGTCGGTACTCCTAGTCACTCCATAGTCGTGGCTCATTTAACTCAACGTTTTAAAAATGAAGGGAAACTTCATATTCGTAGTTACTCCTTAATCGTGAGTTATTTGACTGACAGTTTTAAAAAGGCACGGAAACTTCTCGTGTTCCTAAATAATTGCGGAACTAAAGATTGCATATTTAAAAAAGAAAATTTAAAAAAATACCAAGTGTGCTGCTAGCGACAACACGTTTAGGAAAATAGCTCTAATTCGCTTTAAGGTTGCGGTGCGAATTGCTTGCGGACGGTTTCAGAGAGAGATAAACCCACTGCAGGCCGGTGCCAAAGTGCATTCTTTGCGTTCATTAATTTTCATAATGATTACGGTCGCGCTGTGCCAAGCGCCCGCGCTCTTGGACGCCAGTCAAGGGGGTGCGGGACCGCTTCGTGTCGAGGAGGGTGGTTACGGGGCGGTTGAATGAAGTTGCTAAGTTGGAGTTGTATGTAATTTTAAGCACGCTGCAAATTATATTAAGTTATTTCGAATATGCGATTTAACATATCTTCGGATGATTATATCGTACCCATTGGAGCTATTGAATGCGAATAAGCTAGAAACTTAAAATGTTTGATAGTAAAACAAAATATTTTCTGCGAGTAATGAAATAAGTCAAACTGCGAACGTTCGGTAAATATTAAAATTTGAAAGATTTTTAGACAAAAGTGAAATAGAAAGCATTTATTTAAAAAAAACGAGTAATTCAACAATGTATTATAAGGAAAGAGCAAAAAATAAAATACAATTTGTATACATACATTATATAAAAGAAACAATAACACATAATATAAAAGAAAAAAACTATCTTCATAAATGCGCTTTTTAAATAAGTATCCATTGCCTAAATTAATTAAAAATCAACTGTTTAGTGACAGTGACATTTGTTCCATATTTTTTTTGTGTTCTCTATTCGCATCGAGTTTTACGTGGGTTTTTACAACATTTCTACAGCTCTGTCGCTTAAGAGTTCTTGGGTGATAATGTACTATATATTACGCTCGTGTATAATAACATACATTGGTACACAATCTACACTTAGTTTCATATTGATGGCTCAAAGAGTTCCGTAAAATTAAAATTCATGCACCATGTTATCATGGAAATAATGGGACTTTTCATAAGAAAAATTTAAATTTGTCAGAAGAAAATCCAGTGTTGTTGTCTAATATTACTTTTATTTCGATCTCCATTAATATTATCTTTGTAATTTGTGTTCAATTTTAAAGTGCAATATTTCATAAAAATCGGAATCAACGGAACGTTGTAACCAGAATTAATGAAACGATTATTGTTCTAGAAATTAGTCACGAGTACAAAGTCGAAGACGAAAACTGTGAGATCATTTATCAATTGTTTGTTTTTTTTATTCCGTTGTCTGTTTTTTTTTACATTTTTTATTTTTATTTCATCTTCTTTATGTTGTGCCAAAAGTTAGTCTTAATTGGCGACTTTCCAGAATGCTGATAATAAATTTTCATTTTTATGGTTCTGTTGTCAAATGACAAAAACGAAATCTAATCGAAATGTTTAGTTTTTTTTAACACAACGTCTCCTTTGATTGTGTGTATGTGTGTGTGTCTGTCCGTTTTAAATTTTAACATATATCATAAATCAGAAAAAAATTCCGATCAAGTTGCGTTCATAAATTACTAATATTTTAGGCTACTACGAAGATGACTTTGTCATAAGTAACTTTGTATATTCACATACAATTAAACAAATAATACATAACGAATGACCCTCACTACAGCGAGGGACAAACCACGTAATTGTCTACGAATACGTGGCGGTGCTTATATAATGCGTCTCCGACAAGCAGTAGTTCGTTTTTTTAACTAAGTATAATGTGTTCGATTAAATATGTTGAAAATTACTCGAAATATACACAAATAAAGAATCACTGCTCAGTAAATGTGGTTCATGAATTTCCCCCTCAATTACTATTTCCATGCTGTCACCCGAGTCGTCTCAGAGCTTCTCCAGGAGCCATAACAACCCGCCTCATACAAAAAATGTGCTCTTCGAAAGCCCTTGTATAAAGTCTCGTATGTCAAATTGAGCATTTCCACCCAAATAAATTAAGATGTTAAATAGAAATATTTTGTGTACTGTTTTGTTGATAAAGTTATCTTTTTTCTACATACACTTCCTACGCCGCCGTAGTGATCATTATTTTGCTATACTACGAATGTCACAAAAATATATGAAACAGTTTTTTTACATTTCCTTATATTACAACGTTCAATACTAATCCTGATCGCGCATTAGTCTTTAATTTGTTTATAGGGTTTGAACAACAATTTCCTGGAATGTCACAGTGTCATAGAATTTATAAAACTATGTGTATCAAAATACTCAATCCTAATCTGATCGCGAGCGCATGAGACCCTGATTTGTTTATAGGGTGTGAAAAACATTTTCCAAAATGTCACAGTGTCGTAGAGTTTATAAAATTATTTGGTATCAAATCCTCAATCTTAATGATGATCGCGAGCGCATCAGACTGTGAATTGTTTATAGGGTGTGAAAAACAATTTCTCCAAACTACCACAGTGTCATAGCATTTATAAAATGATGTTTAACAAATGCTCGGTCCTAATCTTGATTGCGAGCGCATGAAACTTTAATTTGTTTATAGCGTATGAAAACAATTTCTTAAGATTTCACAGTATCATAGAATTTATAAAATTATGTGCATCAAATACGATTGCGAGCGCATCAGATTGATTTGTTTATAGGGTGTGAAAAACAATTTCATAAAATGTCTCAGTGTCGTAGAATTTATAAAATTATATGTATCAAATCCTGAATCTTAAACCTGATTGTGAGTGCATCAGACTGTGACCTGTTTATAGGTGTGAAAAACAATTTCTTAAAATGTCACAGTGTCGTAGAATTTATGAAATTACTCATGTAAGAAATACTCAATCCTAATGGTAAAAGAGAGCGCATCAGACTGTGATTTGTTTATAGCGTATGAAAAAAATTCCCAAAATGTCACCGTGTCATATAATTTATAAAATGATGCGTATCATATAAATCAGCGATTATGTTTCCATAAATATGTATACAAAACATACAGACAAATTTATTCTTTAATATTATTTGCTAAAGCGAATTCGAGATTATAATTCCAATATATTGAATTATTTGATACTCTTTCACAGAGTATCCAAACGCAGAGCATTCTTTGTTACATCCTCAATTACTGTAAATTTTGCCCTCCCTAGTGAAAGAGTTGGCAGCGCTTCTTGCGTGTATCAGTTTAATATGAATGATATTATGTAATAACGCCGGCGCTATATTGTCACGCGCTCCTCGTAAAAAGGGGCAATATATCGGGGCAATAAATAAAGCGCACGTCTCGCGGCGCGGCGGCGGCGCGGCCCGCGCAGTGTCTCCGCTCGGGCGGCACTATTGGCTTAGCGCTCAACGCAGGCGACCGACTTTTGTGGGTGGTAAACCGGCGGCCGACTACTACCGATTTATGTCGGAGAACGTTGGCTGCAACTTCACATCGATTCAACGCGATAGGTGAAGAGGCGTACGCCGCAGACGAAGTGTCTCCCGGCTCCGTCACCTGTGTTCAGTCGTATGTTGTATTCTTTTCTCCGTAAGCGCGTTTCCTCTCGTAATGTTCGGATCGGCAAGTGTCAGTCAGAGTCGCTACTATTTTATTATAAGATCGACTCTTTTAGGAGATGAGTTGAAATATTACATATCATATGCATACTATCGGACCAATTACTCTGGGTCGTGTGTGGTGCGCGGTAAACTTAAAATATAATACGATTGTTTTGTACGATTAACTTTTCTAGGAGGCGAGTTGAAATATTAATTATCATATGTATTTCTTCAATTACTGCCGGACCGACTATTGTCGGTCGTCTGTTTTGCGGGTTAAATTAAAAACATTATGTGGTCACGTAAAATTTCAGTAAATTTGAGGACAAATTTACTCAGCCAAGTTTGATCATACAGATTGACATTGCGTACGTTTTTTTTTATTTTAAGGATTTTATCACCCGAAAGAAAAAAGAACACTGGAAAAATGTCCCGAACAGATAAAACTTATCCCGAAGATGTATTAAAATTGTTGCAGATTTCTACATGATAATGCTAGACCACATGTTGCAAAACGTACTCGGGGTAAATTAGATGAACTCGCCTGGGCTCTACTTACTCATCCACCCTGTTCGCCAGACATTGCGCCCCCTGATTACCTAATGTTCAGGGATCTAAATAACCATTTACGTAGAAAAAAAATTCGACATTGAAGAAGATTTCCAAAACGACCTCGCACAGTTTTTTGAAGCAAACTCACCGGAATTTTAAAAGAAAGGCACATTGTCACTGCCGACTAGGTAGCGACAAGTAATAGATAATAATGGTGCATACTTAAATTCAATTTAGTATAACGTATATTTTTTTTAATTAAAATTGTTTACAGCGACTCGTCGTTAAAAATTTATTAGCCAACCCAATAGATAACGTACACGATCGTAACTCTCGAGGGCATTTGTTGAACATATGATGACTCGCTCAGTCGCTACGTTATCGCCTTTTTAAAAGCTAGCACGATGATCAAGCAAGCAATGTCAACTAGCTATATGAGCAAGGAATGTTATCTATGAAATAAAAATGGGCAAGTATTTATAATTAGTATTAAAACTATGGGCAAGTATTATATTAAAACTATGGGCAAGTATTATTAAAACTATGGGCAAGTATTATTAAAACTATGGGCAAGTGTTATATTATTATGGGCCAGTATTTATAATTAGTATTAAAACATATTAAAACTATGGACACGTATTATATTATTATGGGCAAGTATTTATAATTAGTATTAAAACATATTTTAACATTATTAATTATTCATTGTAATAAATTTAAATAGGAGAGACGTCGCTTGTTGGAACTTATTATTGTATTTCATCAAAACCACGGCATTAAAATATTAAGTTGGAAACTAATAAAACCGCCGCTTTTTTTTCTATCGGATATGTTTTGACTAGAGACTACTAGTGATGTTTGGAAACTCCTCAAACATCCCTAATGTTGTATATAAACAGCGTGGCGTTCGATCTTCTGTCCAGTCGGTAACTGAGGTTTAGAGAATAAAGAATAAACTTTGGAAATTTCACGAATAGAATTTGGAGTCCATTTGTTTCATGAATTTTGTTTAAGATGAAAACGAGCGATGCAACACGCGACATATGCACGACGACGGGTCAAAGAATACGTTCTTATGACGTAGCCAAACATTGGTTTTAAAGGTTCAAAGAACATTATCTCAAGTTAATCGACTAAGTTTTTGCGAAGATGCTGTGCAAGATACATGTCCGGGCGATTCAGCGATTCGTAAATAGGGCGACAGTAAGAATGAACAATTGGAAAAATATATAATTCTTGTGTGTCACACCCTTTTTATCGTTCGCCTGTTTTTTTAACTGTTTTTGGTTTTTCTCCGGTAGTTAATTAACTTACTACCAACGGTTTAGTCATAACTGATGCGATAGGATACGTTCGATTCAGAACAATAGTGAAACAGATGATAACATATTTAATTTTATTCTTCAGTTTGATTCATTCAGTTGCTGTTTAGTCCCCAGCCTATCAATTTGTTTGTGACAATTTTATTTTAATGCTAATCACCATTGACGTATAATAAACGATGTATTAGCGGTTTATGGCGTGTACAAAAATAATACGTTACGTAGAAATGAGCTCAGGGATGATACGCAGCCTCTTAACTATCGACCCATTGAGTGCTTCGAAAGTAATACGCGCAGAGTGCCCTTGGGGACAGACGTGTTGGCATCGAAAGTAATATATATAGCAGTCGAACTGTTAAGAGGTCCCAGATGGAATAATAACTGTTGATTCATTTGTTTTTTTCTGTTTTATAGATTTGTGATAACTTCAGCTTTCTGTTGTTCTTGGGAACAGACTTGTCGGCATCACAAGTAATAAATACAGCAGTCGAAATGTTAATAGACCCCAGATAGATTAATAATTGTTGATCCATTTGGTTTATGATTTTGTTAGGAATAATTTTTGTTCATGAATTTTGAACGCTGATAGATTAATAATTGTTGATCCATTTGGTTTATGATTTTGTTAGGAATAATTTTTGTTCATTAATTTTGAACGCTGATAGATTAATAATTGTTGATCCATTTGGTTTATGATTTTGTTAGGAATAATTTTTGTTCATTAATTTTGAATGCTCCAAATTACTTTAGCTTTTTACACTGAATGTGGTAAACAGTTAGGCTGACATTGCACAACGATATAACAGGCCACTTATTAAAAAAAATTCCGTATATAACCAATAAGGCTTTTATCAATTTGCTATTAATGAAACCTTTTCTAATTTGCTAGTAAAGTTTTAAGTTGAAATTGATAATGGGTAAAATGAGTTAAGCTGAATTGGTAATTCATTTTGAAGATTTGTTTTATATGATAAATGAGCATTTTGACCTTTTATTACCAATATCACCTTTCTAATTTAAATAGAAAGCAAGCAAATATGTGTATTTAATGAAAAAAGTCAATAGAAAATTGTGGGAAAAATTATTTTTCATAGCTTACGCGTGGATCGGCTCACTGTAGGTCACGCGTGTCCGTCGTCGCGCGTAATAATATTTAAATTGTAACATGAAATACGAATGCCTTATTCATAGGTCACCCCTCACGTTGCTAATATGACTAGGATGCGGTAAGTGTTTTACAGTCGATATAAAGTCATTTTGGAAGTACTCGGTTATTTTTTATAGCTACCCAAGAAATCGTTTTATTTAGTTTCATATCTATGATTGCCTGTCATAACCGCAATATTTAGTAATACGTAAATTTGTATAACAGGCCTGTCTGTCTTATGCATATATTTGCAGCATTGCGCAATTCTGTTTTATGGAGTTAATTGCAAAAGATACCTGTTGTATTGATTGTCAGCGTCACGACTGCCTTCTTGCGTCTCGTCTTTCGTTTGTTCTCTGTGGCAACACAGCCGATGAGCAAGCCGAACGTATATGATCAGAAATGTGAATAGGGTACAATGAATGGACGAAACAGAATTTATTGCAGAAATATATATTAGAAATTTCCTGATATTTACACAAAATGGATAGATTTTTTCTATATTAATTTATCCCAAGTAGATGGATAGATCAAAGTAACTTTATTTGAAATTTGTTATCATTTGATTAGAATCTATAGTGGTATCTATAATTTGTGTCAGATTTGAAAAAATCGTTCAAAAATTAAAGTATAAAGGATACACACTTCACTTTAAAGGTTTATATTGCGCAAAAGTGCCTTGAAAATAAGATATGGTGAATTAAACCTCAGTTTCATTTTAAAACGTCCGTTGGTACCCCAGAAATGAGATGAGCGACACCCAATTTAGTTGGGCAGAAAGATATATTATTTTTCAAAATTTTGGAACATGTTCATTGAATTCTCTTTACCGAGCATCAAAATTTCATGCACGTAGGTCTAAAATTGTCGAACCTGTGAGGGCGTGAAAGACAGATGGACAGACAGATGAAACCATAGGGGGTTCTTGATGATTGTGCTGTTTATCTGTCTACCTTGCCAAAAGTTATATAAAATACAACATAATTTATGGTTGTCGGATTCTTCAATAATTCTACTACATTTCCTATTGGAATTCATAGTGATTGACAAAGTCAATGTTGATGATCACAGGTGTTATAAAAGCTGAATATTCCGATAAGTACGGCACTACATCAAACCGCTGATGGGACCGATGGAAACAACTGATTGACATTGATCTGATCAACTGAGAGAACGATGTAGAGAGGATACGCGTTGCATCATTTTAATACGAAATTATGAATTGTGTTAAAATGTTGTTAGATTCTTTGATTTTAAATATACCGGAACTGATAATTTACTAACATATTTTCCAGGTTAATTCCTAGAATAGTTAAAACACATGGTCAAGCAGAGAGATTAAAGACAATTAAGTGTCATCAAGAGGATTAGAGGGGCAGAACTCTAAAAATAGTAGTATTAGACGTTTTTCCTTTACTTTGCTCAGTATTCTACCCGCAATGCCAGAATATTAATTACGGCATTAACTCGATGACCACAAATCACAATTTAATTACAATCGAGACAACAAATTTTCTTCTAGCAGTTGCGCTTTGGTGCTATCGCGTTATTAAGTGCCCCGTTCGACCGGTTGTTGTGAGCTTTTACAGCTCGCTAACGAGCAATTAACGACGCGATGGCCCGTTAAGGGTCGATAATGAAAATCGATCCCGTTGAGTGCTAATTAAAAATACAATGTCGCTATCGTGTTTATACCTGAAATTTGACGCCGTTGGAGTATTTTTAACGTACGCCTTTCTTTTCCTCGTTAAAATTTATCGTTAAATCTGAACCTGTTTTTTTAACTTTACTGTCTTCTGCGGTGTAAACGTAAAAAAGTGTTGAGTAAACTCCTTATTTTTTTCGGCTGTTACCTAAACGATGTAAACAGGGTTAAGACTTGGAAAGAGTAAAATTGATATAGTTTTTTGGTATTGTCTCAATATGTAATTCCCTTCAACTTCGACGGGAATTGTTTTTGGTCACGCATTTAAGTTATTGAATAATTATGATGATAGATAACCCTTCGGTCATGATAATTTTTTCTGCTCCATTGACCGCTTTAAGAATGCAATTTTGAAGTTGCTTGGTAGTAGTTCACATTTCATAATTACTTAATTATAATTAATATTTGTTTTTTTTATTGTACTGCACACTGTTGTACGTTTAGTGTTTGCACATGTCCAGCGTTTTGGTTCGTGTAAGTCGGACAAAACATTTGATAAATAAATTTAAAAAAATTTAGCTTCTTCGGAAACTCTTCAAAAGTCCGTTACTTACTAGTACTGCCTTTTTATTGAGTAATATAAATAATTTGAAGTAATTTTATGTAGTTAAGGAGAAAAGATATTTTGGTACTTCAATTTAATCCTTATGTTATATATATATAATTTGAATTAGAAAGAGATTAGCGTGAACAAATAAATAAACACAAATTTTTCGAATTTATATTTTAGTACAGATTTTCTTAACCACCCGTATATTTATTTTCGTACAATATCAAAATTGAATCTTGTGAAGATGCGGGAAGGAAGACATTTCTTTAAAATATTACTGTTTGTTATCTAATAACTTCTAGAGAAGCACCGTAAGTACGCCATAAATCGTTGCCGTGATATGTTGGGTTGATTACAAGGCATACGGCCTTTTACTGCGCGGTGCACCGCGGGAACCCGGATTCGATTTCCGGCCTTTCGTCGAGCGAAGCTGGACTGGTGATTTGGTCGTCTGTAAGAGATTGCACTGCAAGGATGCTCCGCATACCATGAAGAACCACCAAGAAAACGAACAGTTCTATCGTCGAGCAGCTAATCATTGAAGACTTTCGACGATCTCGTTCCAAAAGATTCTCTATTACTTTAGTTACACTGCCCGCCGGAAACCAGATAACCTCGACAGGTGTGGTTGTGGTTGGCCAGGTGGAAGGAGGGAGTCCGCTAGACCGATCAGACAGCCGTTGGTGTTTGACCAAGTAACCACTATCACTGATCTTCTTGTAACATACGCCCGGTGGGAAGCTGAAACCCGGACGAAGTGGAGGAAGTTGATAACCTTCAGAAATGAAGAAGACGACCAAGAAGAATATAATGTTTTTTTTCCTTTGTTCCTCCCTACACCTGTAACAACCTAGTTTCTACTGTTTGAGACCAGTGTGTTTTGTTGATGAATACTTCAAATATGGAGCTAAATTAATATATAGCATAATATTTATGGTGCCTCAAGTAATTATGATACTCTTTGTAATTTATGGCACCACCCCAACAGATTTAAAGTGGAAGCGAATTTTCTTTCGTGGACCTCAGCAGTATTATTGGAGATATGTTTAAAAATAACATAAAGCTTCTGTTTACGATTTTCTAAACCATGGATTTAAAAAAAACTGAAAAGCATTTACCAGAACTTTTCATTCTAATTATTTTGGTTATATTATATCAATAATTTTAAGAGAAATAGTCAACTGTGGAATGTTTTACATGTGTTCCGATGTGTTTGGATAATTTTTTAAATTCTGATTTAAATTTTACATTTAAGTAGCATCGATTTTAAGATGTAATAAAATTTTTAAAAGAATATAATTTTTGATTATTATTTTGGGTCATCTTTAAACAACTGACTATAGGTGAATAGTGAAAATAAAAATTATAGGTTCTTGAAATTGTTTGTACAATTTTTATTTAATTTTTATCACGTAATAACTATTTGTTTTCCACCTTGGATCGCCATATTGTTGAAATAAATGTAATATGGCGGATTCAAGATGGCAGTTGCGTACGAAGTTGTGAGATATAAAATGCGGTATATGCATGGTAACTTTAAAAATATGAAGTTGCCTTTATGATTATACATATAATTGTGTACGTGCATATAGTTGTTGCGCGATATTAAATTTCATTTCTCTTAAATTAACCCTGGTTTTCTGCGCTAAATAAAATATGAGGTTGTAGTTTAACACCGTAATCTCTTTTGTAACATTAAACTATATATGTATTTCAGTGTTAATCTAATGTAATGCTTTGTATAGCGTTCACAAAAGAATCCGAGTTAATTTTACCTCTAGTATACGTTTGGTCTGAATTATGTTTTATTTTCGGTGTGGCAATATTTCTTTTGTTTGAGATATTAAATCGTGGGATGAAACCTATTTTCGCTCCGTTCAGTATTGTACTCTACATACGTTCGCTTTTTCATTTCGCAATTTTTTGTAACGTCTACCTCGCGAACTACGCCAACGTAATTGCTAAGAGCAAGCCTTATTTTTGTATAATCACCCCATTTCGCATCACCTCCACCCCCTCAGGTAGGATATCGCTCTGGGTTAATATATCTAGAGGATTGGGGACAGTTGTCCTAATTTTAAAAATTGCTTAAATTTGTATATGTGATATTTTAAACAGTTTATAATTATTCGGTTACTCTATCGGCGGATTCTTTTGTTTTCATTTATTACAATTTATCGACGAAAAAGTAGATAATTTTCAGTAATGATTTTTATTTATTTATTTATATACACGCATTTATCGATTCATTATCCTACTCGTAACGATAAGAAATTAATGATTTAACTCAGTTTATACTTTTAGATTAATGAAATACAAAAGCACACAAGAACTACAAAACATAACGACGTCATATTTCAACAACAATTTACTCTCACTTATCATAGGTGAAATGAATACCGTGGGAAACTGGAGACTTCCGGTATAATTCGGTTCTAGATTGTGGTGTAACAGAAAGGTAATAATTGCGTGATCGCAGGGAATTTTCTGATACAAAGAATGAAAATTTATTCCGTAATACAGGATGTAGGATTTTTCCTTTCTATAACTGGAAGATAAATTTCATAAGCGCTAAGGTCTCTTCTAAGTTGCAAGAAATGGAAACCTAGCATAGCCAAAAAAAGGATATAGATCGGAGGGATATAGGTATACGGATATCGGAGGAACACGTCTTTGCACACATTCAGCCATGTAAGGATATGTGCTATCAAAGAATACGGGTGTATCGTGGGTTTCACGCACACATCAACTCCATCGGTATGATTTTGAAGTGCTTCTCCTATGAATATATGTAGGTCCTATATGTAATAATATATGCGATCAAAGAATACGGGTGTATCATGGGCTTAACAAACCCATCAACACCTCCATCGGTATGATTTTAAAGTGCTTCTCCTATTGTGGGAATATATGTAGGTCCTATATGTAATAATATATGCGATCAAAGAATACGGGTGTATCATGGGCTTAACAAACACATCAGCACCTCCATAGGTATTATTTTAAAGCGCTTCTCCCATTGTAGGAATTTAAGTAGGTCTTGTATGTAAGAATGTATGCGATCAAAGAATACGGGTTAACCCATGATATATGGGTTAACAAAAACTCAAGAGGATCTCCATAGGTGTGATTTTAAAGTGCTTCTCGCGAGGATTAATCTGGATGTTGGAAGTTTAATCCTATAGATTATTAGTATTTTTAGGAATCGGTGCTACTGTAAAGGGGAGTCGTAATTTTATAAAGAATAAATATTATGTGTAAGTGATGTACTGATGTGATATATAAAAAATACATTTTTATGTATTGAAATTAAAGAAATTAATTATTAACTGAATAAATATTATGTCATGAATTGTAGTGTTAACTTTAAGAAAATGGGATGTATGTAAACTTGTTAAAATTACCAAAATGACCACAACTTCGTGTATTTGGGACGATAGGAAAAAAGTTCACGTACAACAAATCTAACGTACAACAAAACGTGCAAAGTGACAGCAATAAAGTCTTAAGTTTTTTTTCAACAGTTTGCTTTTTAATCCCGATTTTGGGTGACACTCGGAATTTTAAGGAATTAATTCGGAACCGGAAACATGGAAAAAGATTGTCAATATTGGTATCTACTAAATTTTAGATTTGCATTCAAGAAACTTTGCAGGGTGAACTTCTGATGGGGATTTCACTTAATGTGTTGCAAATTAGTAAAACATAGTTTCAATGTCTTTTAGTGTTTGTGGAAATGTTTTAATTTCTGCATGTATTTAGCAGAATTAACATATTTTTTTGCATCCCATCTACTGGTAATGGATGGAATTATATAAATTTAGGTTCTATTTGCTGCTTCCAATTTTTAAACCCAGTT
The DNA here is from genome assembly GCA_039881145.1 of Druceiella hillmani. Taxonomy (NCBI): domain Eukaryota; kingdom Metazoa; phylum Arthropoda; class Insecta; order Lepidoptera; family Hepialidae; genus Druceiella; species Druceiella hillmani. The sequence goes on from JAYKKI010000013.1 coordinate 7,233,970, forward strand.
TGCAAAATATTTACTGCGTTATTTAGTCGGGGATTTGAAAAGTAGGAAAAAAATTATGTTTAAGTAAAAGTAGTTTTGATTAGAATTATTTCAGTTTGCTGTTATCTAAAAAGATATAGACGATTACGGAATTATATTTTATATGTAATGCTATAAACATTTATTTATTTTTTTTCTTTCTTTTTAGATTTTACCTTAATGAGTGTATATTTCACATAATTTAGCGGTGTGTATCATTATATGAAAAAATAGGTTTTTTAATTAAAATATGTGTTTAAGGAAATGGGCTTCTGTCATAATAATATAATTAACTGGATAATTGAACAATTTTATCGTAAACAGTCAAGGGTAGATCAATTTTTACAAATAACCTGAAATTTAATTCAAAAATTCTTCCTAGCCTTTTATATTTCAAATTTGCTGCTTTTAGGGCTGTTTACGCAGATTTCTGTATACTGTTGTGTTAATTCACTCCGACTATTGTCTCGTAGTGCGTAGCATCTGGCGTAGAGACAATCTCGCCGCCGCTTCTGTAGATGAAACGTAGAGACGTAGCGGCGGCCGCGAAGCGCGCTCGGCAGCCGCAGGCGGGGCATCTCGGCGGGCAATTCGGCGCGAGAGCACTCATTCTTTTCGGGCTTAATCTGTTGAATAATTGAGACGAGGGCCGAGAGCGGGCGCGGCCGGTTTCATTATTCAGCACGCAATTTGTAGGCGGCTCCTCGGGCGCGGGAAATGCTCGTGCGTGTTTTATATCGGGATGCGCCGGAGCAATCTCACCGGGCTGGGATGGGCCGGTAGTAGCGAGCGGGCCGCGTTCAATTATTATAATTGAGGCGGCCGTAATGCCGGTTGGAAAGTTTTTCATCTCGACGGCCGACTGTGGGCGTTGCAGATGCTGTAATTGAGGTTTCATTTGGTCCATTGTCTAGTTTAGTTTTAGCTTTTTGTTGTGCGGATATTTGGCTACAGCTTGCGCCGTGTTGGATTTTATGTACTTGAAGGTCGTCTAGATATCAGGGAACTTTTAAGTCTGATAATATTGTGTAGCGGTGGTGGAGTATATTTTTCGTTGAAATAGATTGTTGAATGTTTTATTGCTTATGAGTTAGTGATATAAAGGATCATCCAATAGAGTCCGCCTTTCCGCCTATACTGCAGTTGTATGTTCGGTTTGGCTAACGAAAATGGAATGAGTTATTTTGGAAAGTAAATTTGGTATGATAACTAGATCCAGTTCTACATGATTAATAGCAAATAAGTATAAGTAAAAAAAATAACTATTTAGGAAAAAATTAAGATAATAGTAAAAGTGCTCTCTTGAATTGCTGAAATGATGGCTCCGTTTTTCAAGAAGTGTTTTTTTAATTGATCTGCTTTTTCAACAAGTTTATAGTTTAGAGTCACTGCGTTTGGCAGAAAAGATCATTCCAAATACTATCTTTAAAGGTAGAAAATGTTTTATTGAACTTGTTTGCAGTAAGCTGTGCGATAAAAAACAGTGATAAAATAAAATGATGATTTTGTATTGCACTTTGGAAAAAAAAATGCCTGACCACACGATATAAGTGTAGACTGCTAATTTTAAAATATACAATAATTACATTGTTGTTATATTATGGATATTACTTTGGTGAATCGGGAACAATGTGTGATTATTATTTTAAAATACAATAAAATACAAGTATTGTGTTAAACAACTTTAAAATATAATATTTAACCCTAGGCCCCATACACTTGAAATATTACGCTGATTATATACAATAACTTACGCATGTAAATTATACTCAAATAAAATATTAATCAAAAATGGTGCGCCTAAAAAAGTAGTTCGCTTCGCCCATGCCGAAGGGAGCCGAGTTTACCCGATTCAACGTCACTGACGCGAGCGTGACGGTTCAGTTTCGTTCACTGCTCAGAAAAAAGTGCGCCTAAAGAAGTTAACACTTAATAACTTTTATGTGGTTAACATTACTTTTATAAGTCAAATTTTTCGTAGTGCAAGTAACACTGAAATTTCCATGATAATTTTAAAGTTTAATTATGATTAAAAAGTAGTTAATGACAAGTTTTGTTATATTTCCACCATTTTTTAGACCTTATAAAGCTAGTTTTTCTGGAATTAAATAGTCGACTTTTATTAAGGGTCGGTTTCGTACCGCAATTTTAACTTTTTCTTTTACTCACTTTTTATTTTTTTAAAATACGTTTCCGGCTGAATGTTTTTGTTCATATTCTTGTTGCCATAGTCTCCTTTTCAAAATAGTTTATATTCCTATTTTGTTAACGTAAAGCGAATGGAGTGCAATATCCGTATCCGAGAATGTAACCCTTCTATGGTGCAATACACCATTAGTTCTTATTACAACAAAAGCCATGTGGAATGAAATAGTTTTAATTATTTTTGTAGTATAATGATTTGCACAATTTTGAAATAAACGATACAATACACATCGTTTCAAAATTGTATTATTATATATTAATTTGTTTCAAAATTGTATATTAATGTAATGTAAAAAGGATTTTATATGGCTACAATTTCAAAGAAAAATATATTTTTTATAAGTTTTCATAAATTTATTATTATTTATTTATTTTTAACTTTTATGTATAGTACTTATGGCGCACTTATTGCTACATGAGCAATCTCTTCCAGTCAACCATAACAATTTGTATTGAAATTTAGTTGGTAGACTGTAAGAGAATTTACAATGAAAATTCTTAGTAGCACATTAGACAAAAAAAATACAAAAGTAAATTAAAAAAGGAAACAAAATATTGACATGATTTGGGATGGGAAAGACAGTTAAGGGCGAGGACACAAAGGAAAATGTTTCAGGAGATGCAGGACTTTTTCACTCGATATTTGATAATATTTATAGACGTGATTTTCCTGATGACAGGATCCAGGTGATTCCAAATTTTTGCTGCTTGGACAGTGAAGGATTTTTCGTAAGTGGTAGAGGTATGTTTAGGAATAAGTAGGGTGTGTGAACTTTCAGATCGCAGCCCAAGGCCGTGAGCAGACAAATCTTTAAATTTGCCACTAAGATAATTTGGGCTATGAGGATTTTTTAATATGTTAAAAAGAAGTGTAAGTATGTGAAGTTGGCGTCGATCACGGATCTTCAGCCATTTGAGAAGTGACCTGTATTCAGAAATGTGGTCATATTTTCTGAGGCCGAAGATATACCGAATGCATAAATTTTGATGACGTTCCAACTTGCACAAATATTCTTCATTAAGATCAGGATAGCACACGTCTCCATAATCGATTAATGGTAATAAAAGTGTTTGACAAAGGTAGATTTTCGTTTTAGTCGGTAGAAAATTTTGACGACGTTTCAAAGAGTGCATCCTGTTGAAAACACGCCGACTAACATCATTTACTTGAGACCGCCAATTAAGATTTTGATCGACCAGTAGGCCCAGGTTTTTAACAGTTGACGTGTATGGTATTATTGTACTATTTAGCACTAATTTCGGTAAACTAAGTAGGTTTACTTTAGAAGTCAGTCTTTGACTACCGATGATGATAATTTACTAGCATATAGCAAAAAAATGAAAGGAAAGGCAAACTTACTTAAAAGCAGCTTAATTGAATGCTAGAAAATCGCTTTGCCAAATACGTTTATTCTATAGTGACAAGTGCGAGGTGCAAACTGAGGATACGGGGGAGCGAGGTGGAGGAGGGGGAGGGGGCGAAGCGGTCGACATAGTGTGTGTGTAAATAAAATTAAACGAGGCGACACGACGTCTCCACTCCGTAAACATTTGTCTCGCGGAACGATCATCGTAAAAGTGTAGTGTCACGTGCGCTCTCAAACGCGGGACTGCTGCCGTGTGTGTGTGCGTGCGTGCGTTCGTGCGTGCGATGGCACACACTCACGCACGCGCCCATTTGTCTTGGCGCACCTAATTTTGCATTATCCGCCGCGTCGGCTCAAGCAGCTACAGCGTGTAGCACTGGGGTTGGATTCGAACTTCGATTTTAATGCTGATTTTAAATTATTAATGTGATGTAATGGCAGTATGTTTCTTTGCCTGAGAAATAATATATATAGTGACATTAGTAAAAATATTGTGATCCTCCCTGTATATGTAACAGTGAAAGAACGACATTTTTTGTCCATCCGATTAATGGAATTTGATCGGTTAGTTATTTTGAAATAGATATGCGATGTTTTATCATTTCTTTTTTAATTTTAAATTTTCGAAGTATTATTTTTGATAATTTTGTATTAGTACACTACGTGTAAGACGTTTCCATCAATTTAGATATAAAAGCAAGGTTGTTTGGTTTTCCAGAGTAGTATTAAATGCAATAACGACAATTTGCGTTTTTTTTGTTTTTTAAAGAATCATAAACGACCTAAATATTTGTGGGGTTTTCAGAGATACAGCATTTTTTTCAATTTATTTATTCAAGTACATATATTAAGAGAACTGGAATATGAAGACAATGGTTCTTTCTGAAATGTTATGTGTATAAAGCATGATACGTATTCAGTATGTCAGGATTTTATCCATAATTGCACGATAAAGAATTTTCTTTTCCCGCCCCTCGTTTCTCATGTTTTTGGGGTCGGCCCCAAACGTTTTACGTCCTTTCTACTGTTCCTATCCAGGTGGTTGGTGACCTGCCGCGACCTTTTTTAGGATATTTTAACTCCATTTATATATATTTTAACTAATTTTATTTTTCATGGTTACTCCTCCAGACAATCTGTGCATCCTTAACTCAGTTATGTGAAGTTTTTGCTCATCAGATGTTTCATGGGCCAGCATTCAGATCCAAATAGTAGAGCTGGCCTCACTGCTCTTTTGTATATGTTGCATTTGATCTCTACAGGCATTCTTCCATCGCACATAACTTCTGTTAAAGATCTCCACTTAAACCAGCCGATATTTATCCGATTTTCAATGTCATTCTCGACGGATATATCTGTTATCACTAAGCTTAGTTATTTAAAATTTTTGACTGATTTCAAAGGGACGTTATCGATGCATGGTGGCTGTATTGCACCAATCGATCTTACAATGCACATAATTGATTTTGGTCCTTTGCATTGCAGTGCGGAGCATTAGGTTATCAAATTATTTTGTACTTCTACCAGTGTGTCTGTTATTAGTACTATATCATCATCTGCATAGATTAGATTTCACGGAGCTAGTTTTTGTAGGGACTCCGTGACGTAGTTGATGACAAAATAAGAATTGTGCGACAAGGATACATTTAAAATAATCAGTAATAAAAAGATGAGTTCATGGTGATACTGCGTTCCATTGCCACTGAGAAAAGTTATTTAAATCTGCGATATTGAACGAGAATCAAATGTTTTTCAAATAATGTTTGCGAATTATCAGGTTTGATTTTTTGACTACATATTTTTATATTTACTATCAAAACGTATCATATGGCGTTTGAAGGAATTTATTTGTTTACAATTCTATAATTTATCGTCCACGAAAATTTCACATTAACAATTTTCTTTTAAAATCAAAAATTATAATCAAATATTAGAAGAACATCTGCTTCATGATCGCAGAATGATTATTTAGAATAAATATTATTAAAGCTGGTATATTAGTAATACTTTTTAATTAAAGAAATTTTTGATATATATCTATGACAGCAAAATGTCGACTTAACGGACTCGCACATTCTGTTGTAAAATTGTCTTGTCGCTGTGTTGCAGAAATAAAACATCAATTTTTAGGGTTCCTTAGGGATCATTATAGTTTTCCATATTCGTGTCTGTCTGTCCGTCTATATGTTATAGGCGTTTTACTATAAATTTGGCATGTTTATACATATTAAAATATTAATAAAATCTTTTAAAAAATATTTTATTGTACCTCCTCTACGTCTAAAGGGGGATGTTTTTTCGTCTACTTTATTATTGTTTAGGGTGTCATTGAGTAGGTCTTTCAAAAATATTGAGGTTATGTCAAGAATACTCTTTCGATACAGTTATGATGAACCATTTTTGATTACGAAATATTAAGCTCTACGTATTTCAAATTGTAGTTTGATGTGTATATTGTTACCATCGGTGTAACAAAATATCGTTGCTTTTTTGTAAGCTTTAGTAGTAGCTTTTACATTTAAGCTCTGTTTATTGACGCCTTACAAACGAGATTGTCTCATCTCCTTAATCGAGACTCAGCCTGTGCAAATAGTCGCCGTCGACGCTCCATTCTCTGCGTAATTTATGTTAAATAAATGATGTACTTAGTCGTAAGTATGGGGTGCTACCTGGTCGGTGGCAGACGCGCCCCCGTTCCTCCTGAGTTATGGATATCGCGCTGGTGGGCGCGCAGTTTTTCACTTTTATGTTCGCGTATGGAGCCCGCGATTAAATGGCCCGCGCAGGCACAATGGACCGGAAGAAGTGGGTTGTGTTTTTTTTTCTAGTCGGTCGTCATAATATTGTTGAGTTACCTAATTTGTCTCGCTGCTGCGGTGTCTACGTTTAGTTTATTTTGCGCCATTTTAGGTTCGGTAATAGCGGGTTAAGTGGTTGGTATGTTGTTGTAATCAATGGTATGTTATATATCACAAATGTACTAGCTATCATTTAGTATGTATTAGATTCATGGTGCGTTTGTCCGTTGTCACTACCTTATTTCGTGGAAAAATATCGATAGCCATTGATGCCTTCAGATTTCAATCGCTAATAACTACGAGACTAATAAAGCGTTAACAATGTCTTGACTGATGTTACTCTCTTATTACGTTTATCTATTATTACACTGAATATGATATTCCTCAGTCTTATCTATACTTCAGTATGATTGTTACAAGTGATTTCTCCCGTTACTGACTTAATAACTTTTGGACGGGTTTTGATAAAACCAACACCAGCATAATCCTTTAACTCTCAAAAGTGCCATTTGGTTAATATCGTCGTTATGTGACACGAGAGAGGCTAATAATACATTAATGCGACAAAAAAGGACCTATGAGACATTATTCTATGTATTAGCTTATTCTGTATTTTTATTTCTAGAGCAAGGCATCGGGGATACATCTGAAATTTACAGGATATAAAAGGACCTATGAGACATTATTCTGTGTATTCGCGTATTCTGTATTCTTATTCCTATAGCAAGGCAGCGGGAAAAATCTGAAATTTACAGGATATAAAAGGACCTATGAGACATTCTGTGTATTCGCTTATTTTGTATTCTTACTCCTAGAGCAAGGCAGTGGGGACACATCCGAAATTTACAGGATATAAAAGGACCTATGAGACATTATTCTGTGTATTCGCGTATTCTGTATTTTTATTCCTAGAGCAAGGCAGCGGGGATGCATATGAAATTTACAGGATATAAAACGACCTGTGAGACATTCTGTGTATTCGCTTATTCTGTATTCTTACTCCTAGAGCAAGGCAGCGGGGTTACATCTGAAATTTACAGGATATAAAAGGACCTATGAGACATTATTCTGTGTATTCGCGTATTCTGTATTCTTAATCCTAGAGCAAGGCAGCGGGGATACATCTGAAATTTTAGATAGGTTGTCAACAAAGTCGCGTATATCTCGCGAGCCAAGCTGCGAATATCAGCTAGTATATATAGTGAAATAGTGAATATAAAATATAGTGAAATAAAATAAATTTCCGAATGTACATATGTATCTACAAATAATTTATAAGGTTGTCAGTATTTACGAAATTAAGCATGGAGGTTGTACTTGGGAGTTTGTTAGTCTGCTTGTATTTTCGTCTTTGCTTCGAGAACTGAAAGTTGCATCGACTTGCTTAAAGCTGCTTGAACGGGCTAAACTTTACTCATAAATGAACCGGTTAACTTTATCGCTGCGTCCACAAGGGCGAAGTTAGTTTAAATATCGTTAAATATTGACCTTTTACCCGTATCATGGCAAGTTATTTGTTCTTATTAGGTAAGGAAATTTTATCCAGGGCGATCGTCTATTTTCCATATTAAAAGCAAAGCGTGTTGCCCTTGTTAAAATAAACCCGAGACGGTCATCGTTTGTTGACAAAATGTTAGGGTTGATGTGATTGACAAGTCAACACTGCGCATCATCGGCGCTCCCAGAAAAATAGTATTTTATTGACTCTATAGGTGACGTGTTCAGCCATTGCATGTTTTCTATAATATTTGGAGAAAAGTCTAAGGCGTTTGTTTGCTGTACTGGATAGAAGGTAGCGAACTAATTGGTGATTTGATCAACGTCTGAGTTTATTATTAGTGAGCATTGTTATTGACTGGTATTCATTTGTTGAATAATTTTCGCGACTCTACGTGTAAAAATTGGCTGCAATTTGAAAACTTTGTGTACTATGTCAAAATGAATATAAGACGAAATTTTTATGATCTGGTAAAACGTCTATGCACATTCAGCCAGAGAATGGTGGAATATTTAACTACGTCGGGAATAGAAATTATGGGTCATCTGCCATATAACCCCGACCTCGTACCATACCATTTCTATTTATTCCCAAGGATAAAAGCTAAACTGCCTAGAAAGCGATTTCAGGGCGCTGAAGAAGCACTGAAGAATACTGGCTTTGAAAAGACCTTGAAAGAGACATCTGAGAAAGAGTGGGCTGATCTCAATGGTTCCATCGAATGAATTGATGCCCCGTTTGTGAAATACAATATCTGTTTCAAAATTACGTGCAATTGTCTTTTCCGTCTAATTTTTCAACCGTGACTAAAAAATATAGGGACGTTTCGGTTATCTTACATCATTATTTCAAGAGATAGATAAAACGACGAAGCCCTATTTAGTGACCCCATACGTCTTTAGTCACTTTTTAATGATTATCTTTATTGACACCATTTATTACCGATTTCCGTGAGGATACTTGCGGTACTTCGGAAAGGTGAATGCTTTTAGAGGAATATAGAGCAGAACTTACTTATGGATAAATTAGGGTTCGATACTATGACGATAACCTTCGTTCGCAGTCTATTTCGGTCGACACCCGAAGTAGACGGCCTCACATCGCAACAAATGTCTGAGCCGGGGGGTGGCGGGTGAATGTGGACAAGGGGGGAACGTGAGATTCGGTCCGTCTAGCTGGTCTGGTAGCTTCCGGGGCAGAGTGCATAAAGGCGGGCTTTAAAGCGCGATTTTGGTCTAATTTGACTCGTAATTCTTTGTACATGTTCGCGCATCGTAAGTTTCGATTTGTCCAAGTTCACGAGTGTAATTTTTACTTTTTTTAGAAACTAATCGATGGTGCAAGTCTGTCTGTTCTTTAGCCAGTTTATTCGAAGGCAAATTAAATTTTCGTCGATCTATTTCCGCGTTCTGCTGAGGGCTAAATCATGATCAATTTTCTTAGGGTTTCGTAGCCAAACTAGGAACCCTTATTGCTTTGGCACGTCTGTCTGTCCGTTTGTACCGTTCTTTAGGCAGTTTATTCGAAGGCAAATAAAATTTTCATCGTTCTATTTGTGACTTATACACACAATCGCACACACATATATGTGTGTGTATATATATATATATATATATATATATATATATATATATATATTATATATATATACTTATCTCAACAAATTATACATGAAAATTTTAGCTCTATTGATTTGATATGGTATATGAGATAACAAATAATTTTTTTTTCCCTTTTACGTATTTTAATATTAGGATACGAAAATGGCATATCCCCCGAAAAAGATATGGCAACCCTTTTAATGTGATTTGTACTATCTTATTCATTATCCAATGCGGTTGATCGACATGTACTTATTGAATGCACAAATTGATTCGAAATTTATTTTTATATATCAATATATGTAAAATTATAATTAAATTTGGGAATATATACGTTCTGTCTGTACCAAACGGAAACTTCTTGAATATGTATAAATTTGAACGAACAAGTAACGTATATTCGAAAAAAAATTATAAAAATGTTTATATGTATTCTAATTTATGAAAATACTGAAAGTAAGCATCTGAAAGTATGCTCAGAAAAAAAATATTCTGATTTTACGGTTTCAAAAATAGGCCTTAATCTTGGAAGAACTTATTTGGTAATAAAAAATAAATGTGAATACCTAGTTACGGAAACTATTTATCGTTGTTATAACCGTTCACTAGTTAATGCCCTTACGAAAAATTATTTATTTTTTGAGATCCATCGCGAAGTAACGTACGTGTACTCTGTCGTTAATGATATAAAGTACTTATACCGATATAAATGTATATCGGTATAGGTACTTACTACCAAATAGCGGGGCAGAAAGCAGCGTTACTATGTAGTGAAGTCATTAATTGATATCAATTACAAAATGAACAAAATAAACATAGAAGGATATGTAAGTATTTAAATACAGTATTAAAAAAATAACACAAATTGATATACATCCCATTGATATACTTATATACATTACACATCTATAAATATAGTTAGTTATTAACCTTTCCATTAATGTAACTAACAATATATTTTTGATCTTAGTAAACGTAGTACATATAAGACAGGGGAACACTCGGAGCTGGATCTCAGTTAGTCGGACCATTTTTTTTCGTTCGCTATCGCTACCTGCGCTGTTCACGTGAGAGAGAACATGAATGCCCGTCGCGTATTTGTCCGCCGTAATGAGGCATTGAGAAGGGTAGCGCCTCGCTGGGCGGGCGGCGGCAATCGACGGCGGGCGGCGCGCTCCGTTCAAATATTAACGCGCTCGGCGGATGGTAATGAGGGAGCGCGCCGACCCGGCTAGCGGCCCTTCGTTCATTATTTAGGGCGGCTAATGAATGTGCCGATTTGGCGAGTCATTGGTTGTAGTTTCGGTTGTAGGAAATGGATGGTGATATGTTTGTTAGGATTAGGAACACGGCGTATAGATCACGTGATAGTTGTCGGCCGCTTTTGTTGTTTAGGGACGCGAGACGTGATGATGATGCGTAGATGGTAATGATGAGCGGAGGTGCGGTTACAGCACTAAGCCTTTTTTGGGTTCCGTATCCGAATGATATAAATGAAATAGAACCTTTGGAATTTGGTCATATCCGCTTGTATGTTCTAGTAACATAACTTTTCGAATTTAAAGCCCTACATATCCAACTTGGGGATGAATGCTTTTCGTATGAATCCCATCGATCGAAATATCATTGAATATGTTTTTTAAACTACAATATATAGTTAGTTAGTAATATTTATTGATACAGTGTCTTCTTCGAGAGATACTGAATATCCAATGTGTTTTGCAGTGACCTCCCTTCTCCTTCATAACTTTTTAACCACCTTTGAAAAACTGAAAAAATCAGGATTATTTAGTAAGTAATTAAATGGTCAAGTGATATTGATAAATTAAAAACATATGGACAATTAACTAATCAGGATTATTTAGTAAGTAGTTAAATGGTCAAGTGATATTGATAAATTAAAAACATATGGACAATTAACTAATCAGGATTATTTAGTAAGTAGTTAAATGGTCAAGTGATATTGATAAATTAAAAACATATTGACAATTAACTAATCAGGATTATTTAGTAAGTAGTTAAATGGTCAAGTGATATTGATAAATTAAAAACATATGGACAATTAACTAACCAGGATTATTTAGTAAGTAGTTAAATGGTCAAGTGATATTGATAAATTAAAAACATATGGACAATTAACTAATCAGGATTATTTAGTAAGTAGTTAAATGGTCAAGTGATATTGATAAATTAAAAACATATGGACAATTAACTAATCAGGATTATTTAGTAAGTAGTTAAATGGTCAAGTGATATTGATAAATTAAAAACATATGGACAATTAACTAATCAGGATTATTTAGTAAGTAGTTAAATGGTCAAGTGATATTGATAAATTAAAAACATATGGACAATTAACTAATCAGGATTATTTAGTAAGTAGTTAAATGGTCAAGTGATATTGATAAATTAAAAACATATTGACAATTAACTAATCAGGATTATTTAGTAAGTAGTTAAATGGTCAAGTGATATTGATAAATTAAAAACATATGGACAATTAACTAACCAGGATTATTTAGTAAGTAGTTAAATGGTCAAGTGATATTGATAAATTAAAAACATATGGACAATTAACTAATCAGGATTATTTAGTAAGTAGTTAAATGGTCAAGTGATATTGATAAATTAAAAACATATGGACAATTAACTAATCAGGATTATTTAGTAAGTAGTTAAATGGTCAAGTGATATTGATAAATTAAAAACATATCTACAACTAGCTTATTTATGTTATGTCGGTATGTACTAAGTGGGCAATATATTGCCATAGCAAAAAATAATGTAAACAGTTTCTGTTAATATTTAGTTTTAATAAGAACGCTATGTGCCCTTAAATTTTAAACTTGTTTATGCACAAACAAATCTAAATGGCCAGAAAAACCAATGTGAGTTTTACTCTTATTTAAGAGGTTTGTTTTTATTCCACTATAAGATAATGAAGGAAAGATAAGGGTGTTTGCTTTAATTTTAGAGCGACGCACGCGTGTATATTAATCTTGTTTTTTATTAGTTGCGGTGAACAAAATACTTAATTAAAATAATTGTGAAAGTTCACTATCGTTTGATAAATGGAAACGGAAACAGAATAAATACGCAAAATATCTACTGGTTATTTGCACAGATTTAAAATGTTAGAATATTCATAATTAAATGAAACTACGTGATGTAGTATTATTTCTACTTTATTTAAGTTTCTTTCTTTAAGACATCTTCAAGTGAGCTATTAGCAAAGAATCTTTGCTAATATCTCACCTGAAGATGTTGTAATATAACGAAACCTAGGTCGTGGTAAAGAAATTAAATATAGTAGAAATAATACTACATCACGTAGTTTCATTTAATTGTGAATAATGAATTTCTACAAAATTAACGCCAAATATATTCAATATTAGAATATTGTAAATCTGTGGTTATTTGTTAAGTACAAGTTCGCATAAAAGATATATAGTAGTAATATTCAATTAACTTGGGTAACGATTAGACGAATTGAAACGCCATATAATAATTTTGTGTATGCATATTTTGCGGCAGCCGATCGCATAGAAACGAATTTCGCTTTACTTTGACGTGTTTAAAACGTAACTTTGTCTCTGTCGTATTCATTTCGATACAGTAGTTCTAGAGTCCTAAGTAAATATACCGATCCTGCAAAATTCCACTGTTGTTTTTTGTTTTGGTCAATGTTTACGGTCCGCAAAGAATTATTGAGGTATTGTACATGCGTAAATTTTCGTAACCTTTTTGAATTGTTTCATTTTCATTTTGAACAAACGAGAATGGAATCAGGAAACCGTGCGGATATTCCGCTCGGTATTTTTGATGTGAAACATCTAATGGCGCGTTTGGATGGGAGTTAAAACGTTCCTATGGCACGTCGCGATGTGCCATTCGGCCAGCTTCGCGTTTTGTCGGCTCTTTCCGACTTAATTCGGCAAGCTTCGCATCTTTTCGGCTCTCACCGACTTAATTCGCTCAGCTTCGCGTTTAGTCGGTTTTGTGCTACTTAATTCGGTCTGCTTCGCGTCTTGTCGGCTAACAGATTATAAAGTTAATAATATATTTTCAATAGATTGTCAAGAAATATTTCTGTTATTAATAATAAAAAAAAATATTTCTGTTATTAATAATATAAAATAATAAAATAAAATTAATGTTTTATTGTTAACAACTATATGAATATTTGTTTTCTCCGTTTTCAATTCGTTTAACATCTGCTGATGTTAAACGATTTGAATACCATTATGGAACTGATGCCCCATGACGGCTCACATTTTGTTTATTCAGAATTCCTTCTAAAAATGTGTGTTTAATGCGAGAAATGCATCTTCAAATATTTTCCAACATCTGGGTGATGTTTTTAGTACAATGGTAATTCCTTTTCTTTAAATATGTCACCCTTATGCGTTTACATTATTTAAATGGTTAACCTTATTTATTTATTAACCTTTTATATAGCCTTTTATTAAACTTTAATATGTAACTGAAAAATATACAATTATGTATGAGCAAAATGCAATAACTTGTAATTAGATTTGTTTAGGAATTTGCATCAATGCCACCACAATATAAAAATCTATGCACATATATGTGTATATATATATATATATATATATTATTTAATAAAATCTTGATAGAATGAATTCAGTACACGTAAAATATTTCAAAAAGGTATTATCATACAAACTAGAAAACATACAGTTAATGAGGGATAGAAGATACCAACGGGTAGATGGTAAAGTATTTTTCACAATTGAATATGATATTCCGTCAATATCAGGGAAAGAATCCTTAAGATGGTGTAAAGTGAAATCCAATTCGTTAATGGAGAAATCTTCTTCGTAAAGTTATACCTAAAAGATAATTCATCTAAATTTGGGACGGATGGGGGAGCAAGTTTATTTAAAAAATTATCAACCCAATTCCCATGTACTTATTTGGGAAGATCAGGCTGAAAAATAGGTCGAAAGCGTTTTATATTAGACCAGACGACACGAGAGGGAGTAAAAGTAGAGAGGGAGTAAAAGGAGAGAGGGATTGACAGAATGTCTTGTTTTTAGAATTGTTCCTCAATCACGCAAACTCTACTGGACAGATTTTGATGAAATTTGTTATGATAATATTTTATACCCAAAAACAGCCTATGAGAAAAAAGAAAATATAAAAAACTTGCTAACAGCTTTTCTTATTCTGAATTTCAAGCTTACGAAGTCGTAGCCACAGCTAGTGTGGTAATGAGTTTTATTATTTATACCTACATCATATTTTACAATCTTGATATTTGTGATAAATTCACTATATCTGTATTACATTCATTAGAAATATAGGGAGTTTTGCAAAACGAGGGGTCTAGAAATATGGAGTTTAAGATAATTTTGAAACTCTCGTGAATGGTTTTTATACATACTTGTTGCATCCTGCTTAAAAATGCCTTTTGTAACATTTTTGTGTATCAAACAGAATGAGACTTGTGTTGGGATTGTTACTCTTGTGCTCTTGCACCCACGGCGTAATTCCAAAATTCTGAATCTTTTGGTCTGAAATTGAAAATGCATATGTAGCAACTATGGCGAGAAATGAACGTAGCTCTTTGATATTATGACGTTTCTACATATTTTCATATTGGAAAGAAAAGACCTCAATATTTTTATACCTCAAGTTTTTAAGACTAATTTCATTTCAGACATAGTCGCAGTAAACCTTTGATTATTGTTTAAAAGTTGTTATTGTTGTTTATAATTCAAATACTGCTAAATAATATCTATAAAGCTTGGTGAATAATATAGATATGGTTGCTGGATAGTATATTTAATGAAAAAAAAAATATATATACATATATATATATATATATATATATATATATATATATATATATATATATATATATATATATAATCTTTGTTGAATAATATAGATAATGTTTGTGGAGTAATATACGTAATGTTTGTTAGATAATATTGATATCTTAGCGGTTTTTGGTATAATACACGAGTCATTCATTTGTCGTTTTACATTTCTCGGTTACGGACAAATATTTTGCAGTATTCTCATGCTGTATGCATTTCTGTTTCTATCAGTTTGATGAAGAGCACCGTTGCAAACTTTTACGTTTTTTCCTCGGTCGACTTGCACAAGAATTGTTTTTTACGATTGCTAACCATCTATTGAATTATTATTAATTTAATATTGGTCAGTGATTGATTTGTTTTTATTATTTTTCTGTATTTGTGATATATACTTAACTTGCCCAGCGATGGTTTACGTTTTATGTTTTATAAGTAAAATCATTAAAAAAAACATGGAAATAATAATAATCATTTACCCAAAAAGTTAATTTATTTATCATACAAAATTATTATGTCGTACTGTTCTTATGGTTCCGTAGCCAAGCTCGGAACCTTTATAGTTTCGCCATGTCCATCTGTTTGTACGTTTATTTGTCCATATCTAGGTCACATATATTTTGCTGATAGACTATTAGGGTTATAAAGTTGAAATTTGGCATGGTTATGTGTATTTATAACAGCTACAAAAGTTATGAAATAAAAGCTCTAAAAAAGCTTTTTGCGTACGTCCCCTACATGTAAAGCGGGTGGGGGATTTTTTAAAATATTATATTAGTCATGGAAAATATCCTTGAGAAGGTGTTTCAAAAATATTGTGTGTATGGGACAGTAAGGGATCAGTTTACGAAATATTCATCTTTAAAATGGTCATTTTTGTTTGATTTACGTGTCCCCTACCAGCTGAACCGCTTTTTTGAGCATATGAAAATTATTTACAATATTAGTGTCTGTAAGGAAATTAAAAGGAAAATCATTATAGTTACGTAGGCGCTACTAGTTTACGAGTAATAGTCGACCAACTTATGACATGTAGTTGGGTCTGTAAAAAGTCCATGGAAACTCCATACAAATGACTTCAATCAACTTTAAAAATAACTTTGTATTTTAAAATGTATATTTTTATATCTGTGTAATATATATTGTATATTTACGTGAAATAATATACACCATGTTTTTATACCTGCGAAAGATATGGTATATAGATGTTATATATTTAGGTTTTGAAAAATTAACAGTTGTAAATAGTTTAATAGAGATAGTAGTTGTGCCCTTAATGTTTATAAGTGCCTAGTGTTCATAAACCTCGTAAATTAGAGGAAAGTACTTGCACACACGGTTTTGGAAAATTTATAAGCGTAGCCACTTTGAGCCTAGAAAGACGATTTATAACAGTTTGAACCGTGGGAATATGTTGTCAATCGGCGGCGGCCCGGTTATAATGCATGACCGGAGGAAAGAATGAGGGGGTGGATGGCAAGGAAAAATAGAAGCCGCCATGTTTACAAAGGTCCGTCACGTACGTATTTTCACTTAGTTTAGATAGCGTGTGATGCTAGCGCCTACAGCGTGTTCCGTGGAAATCTGAGCCTGAACATAATAAGTGAAATGTAATGAGGTAAAATGTGTCTCCGTCGAGATCCGAGATGCATTTGTGAACGTTATTTCAATGATGTTGATGCAAATAGTTGCGGACGTTATTTCAACGATCGTTTATCAAATATTTGTGAACGTCATTTCAATTATGATTTAATAAACGTTTGGGAACGTCGTTTCAACGACGTTGAAGCAAACATTTGTGAATATAATTTCAACGATTTTTTAAAAGAAATTTGTGAACGTCGTTTCAACGATATCGAAGCAAACATTTGTGAATATTGTTTTAGCGATGTTGTAGCAAACATGTGTGAATGTTATTTCAATGATGTTGATGCAAAATTTTGTGAAGACCATTTCAATATTGTTGAAAAAATCATTTGTGAAGGTTATTTTTATAACGGTATAAACGTGAGTGATTTCGAACCTTATTAGACTAGAAACCATTTCTGTATTGAAATGATTTCAAAATACGGTATTGAAGTGGGAAACTTAAATTTGTACTTGGCCAGATTTCGATGTCTAGTGCTATTCGGAGTTAGCGTAGTGTAGGTAGTAACTAAAATAGTACTACCCAGTAACCAGTAACTAAATCTATATTTGCAGAGTGGTAAATCTTGTATTTAAAAACCGAGTGTGTTATTCTTTGTTTGTGTGTGTGTGTTTATGATATTTTATTTGGTGTATGAACAGTTTTTTTTATGAAATTTGGCACTAGAAATTTGAATAGTCCCTGCGCCGCGTAACTGAAATATATGTGATTAATACAATCGTAATTGTAACGCAAATGTGATAAATACAATCGTAATTGTAACTTGTACACTTTCATTCCAATGTTTTAGTCCTTAAAGTGAGTAAATAAACCGCGTCACTCAAAAATATGTTTTGAATATAATAAAAAAAGGATTATATATCGGAATGAAGTTATGGAAGCTGAAAAGTTGCATAGTCCATTGTCTGACGTTCCAAAAAGGAATATTAAGTAATAAATGTGAGTAAATGAACCGCGTAACTCAAAAATATGCTTTTAATATAATAAAAAAACGGTTATAAATCGGAATGAAGTTATGAAAGCTGAATAGTTGCATAGTCCGTTGTCTGACGTTCAAAAAAGGAATTAAGTAATAAATGGAAGTAAATGAACCGCGTAACTCAAAAATATGTTTTTAATATAATAAAAAAACGGTTATATATCGGAATGAAGTTATGAAAGCTGAATAGTTGCATAGTCCATTGTCTGACGTTCAAAAAAGGAATATTAAGTAATAAATGAAAGTAAATGAACCGCGTAACTCAAAAATATGTTTTTAATATAATAAAAAAACGGTTATATATCGGAATGAAGTTATGAAAGCTGAAAAGTTGCATAGTCCATTGTCTGATGTTCAAAAAAGGAATATTAAGTAATAAACGGAAGTAAATGAACCGCGTAACTCAAAAATATGTATGTAATATAATAAAAAAAGCGTTATATATCGGAATGAAAGTATGAAAGCTGAAAATTTGCATAAATCATTGTTATTGACGTCCAAAAAAGGAATTAAGAAATAAACTGATTCACTAACTAAACATTTATGTAATTTTTCTTTATTTTAACGGATTCTCGCTTTCTGTGCTATACCTCTGAAATAGTATAATACAAGAGTAACTTTATTTAGCACGCAGATAATTAGTTGAAATAAGATAATAAAATGATTGGAGTGTGATTATAATTTGTTAAATTATAAATAAATTAAATTATAATATAATTTGTTAAAACAATCTAAATAAAGTTTTAATTAATAATGAAAATGAATGAATATGATGAATATTTATTGTAATTTATTAATTTGAAGTATGTAATAAATGTAATAGTAATAATTTTTAATTACATTTCACTTAGAGAAATACATTTAAAATTAATTTAAAAAGCTTATAAGCACTATTGCACTCGTAATATTCACAATAACTAATTGTTTTTTTATTATATAGACCACTATTAAATTTAAATTATTAATGAGTATTATTTAAAAACACAGATATAAGTTAGATTTGTATGAATATAAAACACGTGTCGTGTCTTTACAAATACCTATATATAGTATCAGTCATTACACGCATGTAAATATACGTTTTAGTGAGCTTAGAGATTTAAATATTATCACTGTAGAACAAATCCGCTGCTAAAAAAATACGCGACCAAACCCGCGAGTTAGTTATATATATATATATATATATATATATATATATATATATATATATATATATGTATATATATATACACACACACATATATATATATATATATATAATTTCGAAAAACAACTGTTGGTTGGCATTTAAGGGAAATCTGGATAAATTGAAAGATATACGTACTCTTTCATTTTTTTTTTATAATAATTTCTACTGAATTGTTTCGTAACTTTGCAGTTGTAATCGATATTGCAAGTTTGAAAAACATTATTTTGATTTTCTTTGACTTGAAAAATTGTGATAATTGACACAAAACGTAGTATGTGTCTACAGAATAGTGTTCATGAAGTGTATATTTGTGCGTGTTTATTATCTATCTGGTTTACATGTTACGTTGCCAATATAAATGCAACGTACAAGATAGTACGTGAATACACTTTGCAATTTGAAAATGTTTACAAACATGCGTTCAGAATTTAGCATCTGTTACTCAGTCGCACGCAATAACAGGCTACTCCATTTGGATTGCGCGACAAATTTATTTGTTTATTTTCGAGTTTGTTTATACTCTTGTGCCACTCAACTACAGTTTTATTCTTTTTTTACCCGCATGACCGAAACATTAGTTTTATTGAACTCTGCTCATTCGAGATCCCGAGGAGCGAATTATGTAATGATACAGTCGTATTACATAAGATCTTAAAGGATTCTACGTAATATTACGTAAGTCAGTTATTGTTGGACGGAGGGACATATTGTTGGATGGAGGGACCTAAAGTTGGCCGTAGTGACGTAGACGACGCTTTAGAATTGTTAGATATATAAAAGACCAGAATATAATATTGTTGGTCGGAGGGACATATTGTTGGATGGAGGGACCTAAATTTGGACGGGTGGACGTAGGCGACGCTTAAAATTGGTAGATATATAAAGGACCGGAATAAAATATTGTTGGACGCAGGGACATATTGTTGGATGGAGGGACCTAAAGTTGGACGTAGTGACGTACACAACGCCTTAGAATTGTTAGATATATAAAAGACCGGAATAAAATATTGTTGGACGCAGAGACATATTGTTGGAGGGACCTAAAAGGTGGACGTAGGGACGTAGGCGACGCTCTAGAATTGTTAGATACGTCATAGTTATTCTACGAGTCAGTGTTTTTATGGATGTATGTAAGACGGGGATAAAATATATGCAATTATACATGCTTGCAGACATCAGTTTCGTTCGTGAGGAAGTGGACACAGAACTGATACGTAGAAATGGGTGAATTGGTGAAAAATACCAAAGTCAAATGGTGAAAAATACCAAGGTCTCAATAAAAGGGCGACAACAGCGGAGGACGTGACTTGTAGGAATTTTTGGAAGCAAAAAAAACCAAATTTGTAGTAAAGTAAAGTTAGTAAGTTTATAAGTTGTAAGTTTATAAGTCAGTTTATTGTTTTTTTCGCTAAATTTTATTTTAGAATTTTTAGCGCGTACATTCTTGTTGTCACTATTTTTGTAGCCTCACTAAAATTAATATTTTGTTGCTGTCATGCAATAAAATCTATCATCATCTTTGGCTTTCTGCATATTTCGTATGCCTATTTATAATAATTTATATTTATGAGTATAATATGATATATAACCTAACGTTTATTTTTTTTTATATGTTAGTTTACTAATCAAAGGAATTTCGCTCGAGATTCTAATGAAAATTTTATAAATGACGTTTTTTCGTCTTTTAGAAATACTACTATGTATATATAAATATATATATATATATATATATATATATATATATATATATATATATATATATATATATATATATTTTCACTTAATGTGATTTATCTTTATTTACAAATCAACATTGGAGTACGTAAGTATTGTGTTGACGTTCATTTTCACAATTGTTAAACCGCTCGTAACAAAAGGAGACAGGGAAAACTCCATACAATGTTGGCCTTAGTATCACAGAATAAGAACGACGCTCATAAAGAAAATGGGGGAAAACAACTCCCTTAAATAAAACGTTTAAATCATCAGGCAGAAAAATGAGAAATCTTGTATTTTTTTATGAAAAGTCAAGTCATTTTTCATAATCGTTTATAAATAATTCGTGAAACTTGCAGACCCGACAGGGTCTTCGGGAAAAGTCTCCTTTAATGATAGTCATCACCAGTTTATCTTCTACTCGTGTTTATCACTCTTTTGTTAAAGTGGCTTATGAAAGATGGCCAGCATTAAAGTCAATTTTGTTTCCCTTTGGCATTTGTTTTCATTATGAGTGTTTTCGGGTCAACCCTAGTTTGTTGCTCTCTTTGGCATTTGTATTCGGGTCAACCCTAGTTTGTTCCGATATAAATGTCACCATTCATTTCGAAAATTGTAATATTCCGTAACACTCGAGTTGTTCCTGCAAAGAATTTAGCATGCCCTGTCCATAAATTAGCCCGGCCGAATCGGAGCAATGAATAGTGAGATTACGCAGCGTTGTTGATTTAAGGAATCCCGCGTGACTTCACGGTTCGTGTATGTGGGATATCTGAACATTGTCATTTGTTTAACGATTCTTTCTTGGCACGCGTCACTGTCGCCCCGGACTGTTTATTTAGAATATCTGGGAATGTCGTCTTTTGAGTTGCTCATTGGGTACGATACACGTGTCGGGTGCGGATTCGAGACTGATCTGGTGGAGCTAACATAATTTTTCGTTTTTTTTCTGTGTTGTTGCGCTTTTTTTTGACGCTTTATTTTAGTTTTGTAAGCGGACAGCAGCTGGAATGTTAGGACACGTGCAGGAAAATAAATTCTGTTACTTTGGACTTTAACTTGAAAGGCATGAAAGTTACGAATAAACAAATAACCATAAAAGACGTTTTTGCTTTTTGTAGCCTAACCAGGAATCCTTATATTGTTGTCATGTCGGTCTGTATGTCAAAGCCATTTTACTTGCATTTTGTCAGTGTTACGAAGATGAAGTTCGCTATGGTTATGTATATTTATAAAGCCCACGATGTTATGAAATAAAAGGTTTTCAGAGTACCTCTCCTACCGGTTTAGATGGTAGGGGGGTCCTCACCCCCTACCAGCTAAACCGGTATTTTTGTTTGAATATATGAAAAGAATTCGCAATAGTAGTATAATTAAGTTTATATGAAATATATATATATATATATATATATATATATATATATATATATATATATATATATATATATGTATATATATATATGTATATATACATTTTTTTCTTATTTTTCTGATTAGAACTATATTTTTATTCAGTTATAGCGATATTCTCAATAAATGTTTATTCGAAGCTATTGCGAAGATGATCATATCACACTCGCTTCTAATTTTTGGACTCGTACTGCACATAAAATAAATGTTCGAGTAAAGGCGCGAACGATTAAAGGACCTGCGGATTCATCGACAGATTAGCGTTTAAATTAACTTTTTGACATTTTGGACCACCATGTTGTTAGCACTCGGCCGGTTGTTACATTGGGCATTTATTTTCTCAAGCGTTACACAGTTTTAACGTGACAGAATGAATCAAATGCCCCCGAGGAAGTTTCACTTAAAAAAATTGATATCTGTATAAAAATGTAGGAGTGTTATCCCTATAAAATGTTATGTATAAAATGTGTGTTTTTTTTAATATAATTTTTTCATTTTCAAAATAATGCTGTACAAAATCTGGAAATTTGTGAAATATAGGGGGGGACAAACCGTTTGAATCAACTTTTTCACATTTTCAGCCGCCATGGTGTTAGCGCTCGGCCGGTTCCGCTGCCAATCGGATGAGTTCGACAATTGTTTTCTCAAGCGTTGCACAATTTTAACATGACAAAATGAATCAAACGTCACGGAGGAAGTTTCACTTCAAAAAAAAAATTAGAACCCATATTAAAATATAGGTATGAAATATCTCTTTTTCCTTTTCAAAATATTGTTGTGAAAAATCTGAAAATATTTTGAAATATAAGGGGACAGAGACAAGGATTTTTGATATTGCAAAAACAAAAACTTTTGTTATTATTTTTTTATTTTTTATGTTTATTGTTTTTAAATTGTTATACAATTTTAAAATGTGTAATAATTCTCGGGCACACACGACTCTCATTTCATTGTTTTTTTTATCGTTTATAAGCAATAGTAGTCGAAATTAGTTGTTGCGGCTGCTCTTACGTCTGGATCGCGCTGTAGGCTAACACGCTGCAACAACCGGCCGGCGGCGGAAGTGCCGCCATTAATAATTCATGCTCGGAAGTGGGCTGCCCGTCCCCCTAGCGCCACCTGCCCGCACCCCTTCGCTTCCGTTTCGGGCTGTAGAACTATTTTCTTGGCGGGCGTCGTCTTCTTTTTTGTTTTTGTTTTATTTTTACATTTCGCGCTTTCTGTCAGTAGATGGGAAACGGGGCAGATGCAGGTGACACGGGTGTCGTGGATGTATGTAATCGGCCTGTTATAATGGGGTAGATGGCGGAAGTGGAATGTACTTAGCGGAAGTACTGGATGAATATTGCTTATGGATGAGATTAATTTGCTTTGTGCCGTCGAGTAATAAAAAAAAAGTCGTCAGGGTAATAAAAAAATTGGGAAAACTAAAAACAGGCTTTATGAAAATTTAATAGCCGTGTTGTATGGCTAGTAAGTAAATAATTGTTTCTATAATTTTTATAAAAGTAATTAAATTTTTTTGTGTTTCTTTTTATAATACTTTCTGTGGCTTATTTTAGAGACGAACATGTTAGCAATTGGCATTACGTTTATGTAATGATTTTTTAATGTTTTGTGATTTCGTTTATTTGTAAAACTTGGGGAAATTGGAATATTATTTTGTTTTGTACTTCTAGAAAAATAAATGGAACCTTATTTAGGCATCCCTTTGTCTGTTTATTACTGTCACCTTTCTCAGAAGCTGTTTGCTTATTCAGCCGCCCCTCTACCGTGTCCTACATTTACGGTCCCAGAAGTTAGAATTCAGAAGGTTTTTATTTGTTATGTTGGTTTTTAGTTGTCATTAATGCTGTTTCCTTAACTAATTGATTATATACTAACTGTGCCTGCGGCTTTGGTCACGTGTAATTCAGAATAAGAACAAACATTAGGAATTTTTTTGGTGTTTTTTGTACTTTTTTCTCTCATAACTATATGAGCATATAGTTGACGAATTGTGCTAATTAATAGATGGCGTTGGTAGTACCATATCATAATATATCCGAGTATAAAGTATACAAAAAACGCTAATAGATGGCGTTAGCAGTAACTATATTGTAATATTCACCAGGTCAGGTTTTTTTTCAAATTTATAATATCCATATAAAAAGGTTTTATATGTTGAAAGTTATCTTTTCAAAAGTCTACGTAGAAGATTATAGACATAATATTTTTTTAAATTTGCCATATATATTTATAAGCCTGTGAAAAATATATTAGGCAATATATTTACATAGTGAAAAATATTATTAATTGATATTTGTAAATAGTTTAATGGAAAAAGTATATATTTGCTTAAACGTTTACGCTTTTATTTTTTATGTAAAACGAATCTTCGTAGTTCGAGTTTTACACGTTCGTTACAGGTTCTATTAATGGCGTATTTAGTGTGATCTCTCAATTAATTGGATGAAAAAGACGGATATTATCCGATCCGTTTGCTTATAATTTATAATGATAGGATGATAATGGATCGCTTATAATGATAATGTTTATGCTTTTATTTTTTATGTAAAATTAATCTTCGTAGTTCGAGTTTTACACGTTCGTTACAGGTTCTATTAATGGCGTATTTAGTGTGATCTCTCAATTAATTGGATGAAAAAGACGGATATTATTCTATCCGTTTGCTTAGAATTTGTAATGATAGGATGATAATGGATCGCTCATAATGTTTCAACGGTTAACTTATTCATTTTTTTGTTTCAGGACGTCATCCACACGATCAGCTCACCGCACGGTCAGGTTCAAAGGATCGTCGTTTTCAAGAAGAATGGCGTCCAGGCTATGGTTGAATATCCTTTGCAATATTGTCGAAAGTTTCGTTTGTAATTTTTTAAGTAAGTCACGCGGACTTGTCGGGTGAGTAAATAGTTATGTTCTTGTGTTACTTTCTCAATGCATATGTCGTCTGTTCTGTCGGATACTTAACTATGATCGAGTATTCCGAATTTCTTAAGTACTACACTTGTTCTAATATAGTTTTTCGAAATTTATTTAGAGGCTCTGCTTTCGTGAGATACGTGCATGCATAATAAGTACGCACGCATATATGTGCACACATCACACATGAATCATATTTACTCGTTACATTTGAAATCTTTTTCGGTTATAGATGAAAAGTTATGCTGTGTATTATACGTTTTAGGATATACTAATAGTTCCCCTGGAGAGCGGAGTACAGTCGATTAAATATGCTTCAGTTACTAATGTGAATATATGAATGTATTATTAAATTAAAAATATTTATTAAAAATTGACTAAATACCGCCATCTAGTGAAGAATTATAAAATTGTACATTTGTTGTGGTTGCCCGTAGAAGAAAAAGATCGCTGTTCGAGAGAGATACTTGATATATATATATCGATATTTTTAGCATATTGATATGTTATATTTTAATATATCGATATATTAAATAGGTACATGACAATTCGATACGTGTCGAAATTATCGTATTGCGTAAAAGAAATTAAATCTTTTAAACTATGAACTTTTTGCAGTATTAAAATATAAGGCATTATAAAGAAATCCATTATACTGACAGCGTTTCGTTTTGTTTATATAATTTAGATTATGAATAAAGCTTAGACTGTACTAGATTAGTCGTGACATAAAATAATATAAAGATACTTTTTTCTTACTGGTGGTAGTCTAATTTTATTTAGATTATCGAGGTAGATACTAATTTTTATTGGCTATGTTATTAGCGACGGAGCTCAACATATTGTACTGTTATAATTTTATTGAACTTTGTTTCGTTTAATTTTCGTTATGTATTCTTCCTTTGGGCAATATTTACGCCAGTGAACCGGTGTCTTCTGAACTCGTGTTTTGTTCAGAGCGCCGCAAGAGTTTAAACCTAGAACATATTTGTAAAGTTTAATTTTTACGTAACTCAAATAAAAATCTTAATGGTAAACACAATAGTCGATCACAGCCGTTTTTTCCAGATTCTGTTTGACGTAGAAAATTGACATAGTGATAAAACATATCAGCCTGCGTAGCCCAACTTTTAAACTTTTGGTCCTGAGAGGTAGAATTCGAAACAATTTTATTTTCACAATGGTATGCAACAGTTCTTCAGATATTGCTGAAAAAATCTGCATAAGTAAATGCAAAGTAGTCATGCAGAATATAGAGTGATCTAGAAGGCGCATACGCACATATCTTTTGGCGGCCGCCTGAAGCCAAAAATCGCTTCAAAATGGGTAGAAAAATTGTTTTCTAGTAACCAGCGTTCAACGTCGTTATGAAATTTTTACTTATTTTAATCAATATCGGTTCGCATTTTCAGGAAATTAAAGACGGCAAAAATGAATGAATGTAACATTTGTTTGTTTCACGCGTCTCCCTAATCCTAAATACAGTGTATATATATGCAATAGGTAAGATATTCTAAAATTAAATATGACAACGGAAATATACCCTTAAATGTTTATTTGACCCTTAGTTTGTACAGAATGTTTATAATTCTGAACTATAGTTATGGTGCTGAATCTCGTAGTTTTTTTACAACTTCACGATATTTAGATACCTGTGTAAATATTTATATTATGAAATATTAATATTTGTAAGTAGTTTAATAGAAATACTATATACTCTTAAATGTTTATTTGTACCTTAGTTTATACAGAATGTTTATAATTCTGAACTATAGCTATGGTGCTGAATCTCGTAGTTTTTTTACAACTTCACGATATTTAGATACCTGTGTAAATATTTACATTATGAAATATTAATATTTGTAAATAGTTTAATAGAAATACTATGTATCCGTAAATGTTTGTTTTATACCTTAATGTATACGGAATATTATTTATAATATGAATCCTACTCGTACTAACAGACTTTTGATAACTATTTATGCCTTTATTTATGTACAATTGTAAGCAGATATTTATACAGGAGACACAATATATATATGTATATATATATATATATATATATATATATATATATATATATATATATATATATATATATATATATATATAACAAGTTCAAAGAAGCCAGGTCAGAAGGCTAAACAAAAACTTTCCCCTTGTTCCTTTAAAACTTCCTCCACATAGCTTTCAAATATACTCTCGTCAGTAGGACGGTTAACGCGATGTTAATCGATTAATTATTTATATTAAATATGAAATGTTGCTAATATTAACTTAATCTTTATGTTTCCAAAGTTTTACTTTCTCCTCACGGAAAACAGAGGCATAATTTGCGTAAGAGAAAGGGAAGGTTAACTTTCCACAATTCTTGTGTGCTCGAATTGTGTGCTGTTGCTAAGTTATTGTGTATTAAAGTTGGAATAACTAATGAATATCGGTCGTTATTAAAACAAATGAATAAATTACTCTGTTAATCGTTAAATTGATTTCAAAATTAACGAGTTCACCGGGTGTTAAAATAGTACATCTTGGCTTAATTTCCAGACAGATTAGTATTTTCGAGTAATGCGATTGTAACAAAATTGTCCTTATTGAATATATATTTGGCGTTAATTTTGTAGAAATTCATTATTCACAATTAGATGAAACTACGTGATGTAGTATTATTTCTACTTTCTTTAATTTAAATTAAAGAAAGTAGAAATAATACTACATCACGTATATCATCTAATTGTGAAAATTGTCCTTTTCTGTTTTGTTATTCTAAGTGAACTTCTTTTGTCAATACTGTTAAGGATCAAGTCCTGATTTTATTACCTACGAAAGTACATAATCATGAAAAATAGTGTAGTACAATCTGTCGTTTAGGAGTTGTGTTGAAATTTACAAAAAAAAAAATTTCATATTTTTTCCTAAACTGCGGAACCATACATTGCAATATGTTATGGCTATCTTGTGTAATGCAAAAACATTTTTTTTTTCAAACATAACACTTGTGCTTATTGAATTTAAAACATTTAATTGCAATTTTGTTAAGTACCTTTATTTAATTTTGATTCGCTATTACGTTATAGCATTTGTTGTTAATTAAATATTTGGCTATACATTTCTCACAAAGATGGCTGATTGAATAGCTCCCAATCCGCGCAAATTGGGAAAATTGCTTAAAGCGTGGCCCATAATAAAACTGTTACAAATTCATTTGGGGTAACTATGTGCATTACGAACCCTATGTTTGGAAATTTTTGTCACAAAGACGACGGATTAAACCTGACCTCTGAACCGCAGAAATTTGGAAAATTATTAAGGTCATGACCCCATAACAAAACTGTCAATTTTTTGACAGTTTTGTTATGGGGTATTGTTTGTTTGTTATACTTGGGACAACCATTGGATAATTTGCATTATCATTGTCCAGTTGTTGGAAAGAGTCGTAGACTCTTGGCCAGACCTGAATGAAACTGTTTACGACAATAACTATTATAATATGTTGCATGCGGCGCTGTGAAAATGGAGTTTTAACGGGCGAAAGCGACGCCTGTGATATTTACTGCGTTTTCGTCTAAGTGCAGCGGCGTCTTGGGCACAATAGAGACGCCTCCTATGCTTTCCCGGCGGGCGACGGTCGGAAAATGTCTATTTTATTTCTTAATATGTACGGCGACTCTCTCGGCGTATTGCGAGGCGGACTATTTCTTCGCGCGTTTCAAATTTAATTTTGAATGCGAGCGAGATGCGAATGTAGCTTTAGTGTTGGTTTTATGTATTACTTTTTCCGTTTTATTGGGAGTGATGATAGTGACATTCTTTGAAGATTCGAATGAATGGGTTGACCGCTAACTTTTCGTGGATCGATATTTTTCTTAAATAATTTCCTTTTTTTTTGTGGGAAATTTGTCTATGTAAAGAA
Organism: Druceiella hillmani; assembly: GCA_039881145.1. Lineage (NCBI taxonomy): Eukaryota > Metazoa > Arthropoda > Insecta > Lepidoptera > Hepialidae > Druceiella > Druceiella hillmani. Next base: position 7,263,080 of record JAYKKI010000013.1, read on the forward strand.
TATGTAAGTTCCGCAAGAGGTAAACCTTTTCCGGGGACCGGTATTTTTCCTAATAAATGGAACTAGTTCTGACGAAAATTTGTCATCATAGAGAAGCAACACGTTCCGTTCAGTATGTTAAATTTGTTTATGGCCACTATGATGATCTGATGTTTGAGAGTGGAATCGATGCAAAGTTTTTACCGAAAAATTTTTCGAATAAAATCTCTAATTGTTCTGTGGAGAGTTTTGTCTAACATACGTTGAAAATAATTTCTTTCTGTTGCCACATCGTTTAAGAGTCTCCCAGACCATTTCAATGATTTCATGAGAAGTATTTGGAAATTGTTTATGGTTCCTTACATCGTCCTTAAAAAATAAACGGAAATCTTACAGTATCAGTTAGTTGGACTTTTCTCTGTTTTTCCGTCAAGACCCTTTTGCTTAGAAACGGTAAGAGGAATCGAGGTGAAATTATTTTTAAATACTAAAGTATTTGACTCACGGTGCTGTATAAAATTGTAATTTAATACAATAAAAAGTTACGGTCTTTAAATATTGTGTTAAATATACTCGTGATTCACTCGGCAAAAGTACTAAGGTATTTCGCGTTGACTAAAATCTTGACGTTTAATAGCAAGGAGGAAGTTTTCATAACACAAGAAAAAAATTCAAATAATTAATTTATTGTAATTTTTTTGGTAAGCCTATTTTATGTTTTTTTGTATATTCGTAAAAATATGTGCTTACTAAGCTTCATGATAATATGATATAAATGTACGTAATCGCATTAGACTGTCCTTTTTTGTGTTGTGTTTTGGTCAGCCTATTTTGTGTTTTTTTTGTATATTCATAAAAATATCTGCTTACTAAGCTTTACGGTAATATGATATAACTATACGTAATCGCATTAGACTGTCCTTTTTTGTGTTGTGAAGCGAAATAGGTTTTCCATTTGCCTATGGTAAATTAAAACAAAAGGTAAAGGATTTACGGGTCTCATAAAGGCCTTCTAAATCAGAAATGTGACTTAAAGCCTCTTCGTAAGTATCATGGCACTGTTTCAAAGTTGACACCTCTTCTGCTAACCTATCTCGTTCACCTATAACATCTACATATAAAGTAGTTAACTCGGCAAGTTCACTTTTTAATTCAAAGTTTTTATTGTTAATACAACTGATATCCTCCTCAATATCTTGATGCTCTTTCAGCAGTTGTCCCGTTAACTCTTTGGATACCTTAAGTTCTTGAAGAGTTGCTTCCAACTTCACTTCAAGGTCCTTAACTTAAGCCCTGCGGGTCATCATCTTGCTTTTCAAAAAAAAATAAAAATATAACTCGGTTTACAAATTTCAAAGTTTGACAGATCCGTTTGCAATTTTCACTCTAAGTGAATTTGATTGCTTCAAATGCCGTAAATTGATTTAAACCTTATATTAAACTATTTTATAACACAATATACACACTAAGAAATATATTTCAGGTTTAAATTACAATATTATACAATTAATTTTAATAAAAATGTTACGAGCTAACACAATTACAACTTATTACGGCTGGGTTGCCAGCCCAAAACTATAATAACTATGTTTTGTTTTAATCGCTTAAATAAACCGTTCATATATTACCGTTACCGAATACCGTTAATGTATTACTTATGGTTAATATGTTAACGGTAGCCTAAAGGACATAGTTTTAATTTTGTGGATTTAGTTATATAATCTTAATGGATATAGTTATATGTAATATATAAGAAGGTTTATAACAAACAATTTATAATAGTATACAACCTGGGGGTTTTTTTTGTAGATTTTGCTGTTGTGTTCGATTGTTGCAAACTGGTTTTGATGTGGTAATATAGGTTTAATTTGTTTAACTCGGTCACTTATTTGGTCTTAATTTTAAAAAAAAATTGTTTTAAAATGTGTCTTCATTTTCGTGTTATTTATAATATCTTTTTATCTCAAATTATTGTAACTATAACGATTTAAAAGTTTAATTCAAAAATACACAAAGCTTGGCTTCTTTGAGTTTGGCTTTTTTGTTCGTGATAAAAAAAATAATATTATATTCTAAAAAAAAATTGAACTTGTTTTGTAATCCTTTATCAGATTGAATATGCCTAGGTTTATATACGTATTCTGAAAAAAAATATTTAAAAAAGCTCTTACATAAGTTCGAATATTTATATTTTTAATGCATATATTAAAATACAATTATATACACTTACAATTACTTAAACTTCGTAAATTTGATAAATCAGCTTGCCATAATTGATTTATATCTGATACAACATCTCTACTACAAATGGTGGAAATAAATTTCATATTGGTGTGTGGAAAGCGTACGTTTCCTGTAATTGTAATCAAGTCTTAATTTGAGAACGTGGCACAGTTCCCCGCATTGTTTTAACTAACTTTTACTTAACTCCTTAACTGGCTGGATGTGACAGATCGTGGTGTATTTTCTGGTGTTCATCTAAGAGCTCTATATTTCCTACATAATTTTTTTCCAAATGTTACGAACACCTGATATGGTGTTTGTTTCTTAATCAATTCTCTCCCTCTTTTTAGATGTAGAGACATCAACACCCGACGGAGTCGTATATACATGTAGTACTGACGTTCTCGTTTGTGCAGATGATGATATACGTTCCTTTGTTTATTATCGATTATAAGTAAAAAAAAACAAACATACAGATAGATATTTATTTTATGGATTCTTCTCCTTTTATAGATTAGATTTTTTTTTCAATATGTTCAGAAACTTTTTTTTTCATTTACCGTTTTGTTACATGAATAGGTGACGGAGTTTCGTTAATGGTTGAATACAACTGGTTTTCGTTGCGTTACTCGTAGCGCACGCTTCGAACTGATGGCGGTCAGTATTTACATTGGGACAAGAATAGCTCCGCTCAGCCGCGTATTGTCTTTCAGTGTTGCTTATGCGATCGATGCTTTTGTCGATTGACCGAATGCGTCTCATCGATTAATGTTTGGACTCGGCAATAACAATACGCGAGTTAGGGCAATAGTAGTTTCGAGATGATTTTTTTGAAGCTTGCGTGTTTACTTGAGAAAAATTTTATTACGCAAAATTGAATTTGCTGCCCAAATGAATCGAGGAATTCATTTAAAATCTTACCATGGAATTTTTCTAGATGCATGTTTCTAAATTGGCTGTGAGTGTTCAACACGCATCCTACCGTTCATTTCAGAGAATTTTATCTTTTAACTGCAGACATCACATTTGTTGTTCAGAAATATTTTGTATCAATTATAGTTACCAGAGAGGCCTTTAGGGATCGCATCCCCGAGTAGACGCGGTTATAACTGTAAACCACTGTTTCTTTTTAAAAAGGGAGGTGGGGATATGCTATATTTCTACATATCATTCATGTAGAGAATAATTTTAAAAACTCGTTACGAAAGAATTTTTAAGTCGTTTAAGGGAAGTTTTATCCCCTCTTTAAAAAAGATGGCAAGTGCAAAGTTTCGGTTAATAAGATGTAATACATACCCAATTTCAAGTTTCTCCGTCGCATGATTTCTAAAACAAACGACTGTAAAAATGAAAAAAAAACGTAAATATGTTCCCTACTATCTATTTAAATATATATATATATATATATATATATATATATATATATATATATATATATATATATATATATATATTAAAAGAAACGTGCAAACAGTTGAACCCAAACGGATACTCAGACAGATGAAAATGTTAAAAATCTAGTTACGGCACCTATTAAGTTACATTTTTATAGCCACGTGTTCATGGAAATTAAGCGGTCTCGTTGTAATAGGAGGCACAAATGTTGTAATACAACAAAACCTAGGGCGTGGTAAATAATTTAAATAAAGTAGAAATAATACTACATCACGTAGTTTCATTTAATTGTGAACATATTTTGTTGTATGTAAACATTATATTGCAAATATCTGTTCAAAAATTAAATGTAAAGTAAATGATTATTTCTTAACATATGTTAATTTTTATTATAATATAGCCTAACTCGCAATTAAATGAAACTACGTGATGTAGTATTATTTCTACTTTCTTTAATTTCTTTAACACTGACAAAGTAAAAAGAAATTAAAGAAAGTAGAAATAATACTACATCACGTAGTTTCATTTAATTGTGAATAATTAATTTCTACAAAATGAACGCCAAATATATTCAATATAGCCTAATGTTAAAATGAATAAAGAATTGGATCGATTTCAAGAGAAAAACAATTATTTTATCGACAGGTACGTTTTTAAGTAATTTGCCTCGCGTTCTGTTTTAATTGTACTATTTTCTTAAATATTTATAATCTCCCTTTATATCAGTTTTACGTCGTTTTGTGTTGTTTAACAAGCAAGGGACTCTATATTTATTTGTATTTCATAACATTTTCGTAATATGTAATTAATTAAGTATAGTTTTGCCGACGAATGGATTTAATTAATCTTGTGTTTCTCAATACTGGTAATCATTGCGTTGCATTTTATACGTTATTATTGCAAAGAGAAGGCGTTTGTCCTGTTTTCATATACAGTAATGTTGCTAAACATCCGATCGATTTTAAAGAGCTAACAACCCTTTAACTTTAGAAAAATATCGACATGTGCATATACATAGTTACGGAGTAAAATATCTTATTATAGGGGTAATTTATTACTCAACGTTCTCTTCGGACCTCTTGCTCTCTGATTATCATCCGTTTAGTTCGGAGTCCATTTATTAATACGATAAATAGTTTTAGGGGTAAAATATTCTAAGATCGAATTTACCATAGTTTTCGGTTAACAGCCCAAAGAATTTTAAAAGTAAGGAATTATATATAGTCCTACATGCTATAATAATAGCGCTTACATAATCGAAGATTGATTTGATTGATTACGTATACAAAAGAAAATGACTTTGTGAACTAAGATTTGTCGAGTTTCTTAATTAACATAGCAAACATGGAGTTGGTAAAGAGAATATGACAACACTTGTGTGATGTGATTATCCGTTAACAGTTTTTTAACAATATTATAAGCATATGTTATAAATTGTTATATTATAGAAAGAATGGTTCGTTTTTAATGTCGTTTTTTCTTCTTTTAATATTTTTAATGTTCAGCGGTATAATTGCCAAAACGGCACACTAATGGAATCACTTCGGTGCCCATTCGTCCGTCCGTCTGTATATCACAGGCGATCTTCTTGGAAATTATTCGACGTAAGAATTTGAAATTTGGCACAGAGATAGAGAATGGTGGTCTAAATATAAACTTTGAAGTGTATTTTGATTATAGGGATTATAGAGGAAAATTCATTAAAAAATATTTTCCATCATGTAAAGAACAACTTTGGCCTTATACGTTTTTCAAAATTTTCACTTTGGCTCAGTCAAAATTCTCTTCACTTAGATCCGGGCACACGCGCTGTGCTGGGGCAGTCGGCGACATGTAGAACAGCAGATGTGCACCTTTTAAACATAAAGTTGGAGTATATTATTATTTAAATTGGGGGATTATGGTACGGAACACTAATTATGTAAGTATAGCTTGCACTTGACCGATTTTTTACTTTGCAATGTGTAGATATAAACAATCTTCGAGGCAAATTACTATTTTCACAAAGTTTGAACGAGCATAGGCACACATATGTTATGTTAATGCCATACCTTCTCCATTCATTTTATACTGTATTGTTTGAAGTTTGTCATGGCAGGTCTGACGTCGAGTGTACGTCTGAGTGACTTCTGTACCTTCTCATAAATCCTTCAGAAAATTTTACCACTGAATCATCGGACCGAACAAACAACACGACAAGTGATCACCTCAGTCATTGGCCGGCGGAGTGCGCCACATGGCTCCCTTTGACATTAAACAGTTGCCGAGCATCGAGAGACGGACCTGAAATAGACGGCGCATGCCAGCCTTTATAAATACTTGCTAACTTTTATTTGTGTGCCGCTTTTGGCGATCGCTGACTGGCTTAGCCTGATCAAAATTATTGAACGAAAGGCGATGAGAAAACGTCTCGGAACGATTTTAAGCAGATGTGCAGGAAGTGAAGCGGAATACGCATTAAATATTGTTCCGTAGTCAACGTATCTCGAAATTGTTAATGGAAATTAAGCTAAATTTAATTGAAAGTTATGTTCAAATGTGTGTGAGAGTGGGGGTGTGAGATGAAAACTTTTTGTTGGTTAAACGGAATTTTTAAGTTTGATATTTCGCAAGCAGGGGTTAAAAATAAAAAAAAAGGTACATTGCATCTAAATTTCATTTTACAAGACCTATCCAGTGATATTACCTATGTTAGGTGAGCGTATGTAAAATTCATCAAAATCCGTGCAATAAATTAGAACAAATTAACACACAGTCAGGCAGGTAGAGAAAAATTCTAAGAACAGGTTTTCTGGTTCTTATTCATTCTATATGCTTATTAAAATAACTCTTATCAAAATATTTTCCATGTACAGATTTCACTCTGTTACAGTTTTATTATATGTATAGATGAGAGTAGTTTTATAGACATATCCTATTTATAAATTGGTGACGCCATATGTTATATAAAGAAGTGTGCAAGCAATGAAATTTAATTACGTATATAATAATAACGTTATTTCGTTACCATTAATAGATGAAAAATTAATTAGAAAATATTGAGAAAAAAAAGCGTAATCGGTGATGGTGTTGGTGAACTTTTAAATTAATTACTACAATAAATATAAAATTACTATCATTAAAGTGTCATTTTATTTGTTTTAATTGTATTTTATATTTTCGTTATTGAAGTCTTAGATAACGTGCAGTGCAGACTTTTGTCGGAGAAGGTCGATACTCGTTGCATACGTCAATCGGTTCAAGGCATATGTCAAAAGCCTTTGCCGACTAAATGTATCCCATCTTGTACGTCGTATCCTTGTCTCCGTTAACGCGAATTATGTTTGTCCTCGGAAGAGGGAGCTTTTTAATTTTTTGGTCGAGTGAAGCTGTAAGCTTTTAATCAACTTTTATTTACTTTTAATAAGCAATATATTTCTTTATAGCTAGTGAGTACGTTATACAATTAAATATTACAATTAATACTTTTACAAATAGATGTAAAGATAATGAAGTAGCTAATAAAAACGTTTAATTATAAAGATAATGAATCTGTGTCGAGATGGGACAAGCAGATCCGGAGACTACGGTCGAATGTTGAACTGGGCTCTCGAGTCTTGTGGTAGGGGGCCTTTTATATCCTCGGCTGTGATGTTGTTTTTTGGGCGACGAATTCTGTAGATGTTGATGATTGTATTAAGATCGCCTTGCTGCTTGAATACGAGGAATGCAAGTTGTATAGTCAGCGGTTCTGGTCGGCATAACACGCATTTTTACCTCTTCGATTTTTTGGCAAGACCTTTTTAGCAGGACGTGTTCAGAATCGTATTGTAACTGCGAATGTTTCTTATTTTGCGTCCTTCTTGAACTCGTACTGAATATATAATTCGCACATTGTGCCTTAAATATTAATTACTAGCTTTACCCGCGTTGTTACCGCGCCACTTCGTTCGCGTGAAATTAATAATAAGGAAAGTAATTCGATATAATGAACCTTATCATTTTTCTGTTTTGTTTTAATTTATTTTTACAATATCTATGTGCAAAAAATCTACTAAAAACGCTAATAAATGGCGTTGGTAGTATCGTAATATAGCTGTGAGTATAAAGTTTACTAAAAACGCTAATAAATGGCATTGACAGTACCATTCGTAATATAGCTATGAGGATAAAGTTTACTAAAAACTCTAATAAATGGCATTGACAGTACCATTCGTAATATAGCTGTGAGTATAAAGTTTACTAAAAACGCTAATAAATGGCATTGACAGTACCATTCGTAATATAGCTATGAGGATAAAGTTTACTAAAACGCTAGTATATGGCGTTGGCAGTACCGTATCATAATATAGCTATGAGTATAAAGTTTACTAAAAACGCTAATAAATGGCGTTGGCAGTACCGTATCGTAATATAGCTGTGAGTATAAAGTTTACTAAAAACGCTAGTAGATGGCATTGGCAGTACCATATCTTAATATAGCTATGAGTATAAAGTTTACTAAAAACGCTAGTAGATGGCATAGGTAGTATCAATATCGTAATATTCACGCAGTTAAGGTCTTTTAAATATGTAAAATTCAGGCAAAAGTGTCCTATGTATTGCTGAAGGATTTTAAACTCATTTTTTGATGTAATTTCTTGTGATAATTCACACCAAATTTCATGAAAATCCGTTCCGTAGATTTTGCGCTATTGAAAAACAAATTAACATGTAGACAGATAGGCAAAAAATTGTATAAAAGTTCTCTGATTTTTATTACATAGCGTATAAAATGCTAAATCAATCACTCTTTTTAACCATATTTTCCATGTACAGAATATTTTACATTACAGTTTTATTATATGTATAAGTAATATAAACAGTTCGCGACATGATTTAGCTAGCATTAAATTAAAATAATAATTAAGTAACTCAAAATTGTATCCGTCAGTAAGATTAATTTCGCCGATAATTGAACCATTTTAGGAGGCCTAACTGAATAAGTGGCACCCTCGCATTCCCCCGTAATGGGAACGGCTTTCAATGTTAAGGTGATAATAAGAACAGCTGCTGGATACTGATGTGGCTGCTCTCGCCCTTCGGGTCCCATCGGATACCACCGCGACGCGACGAGTCTATTGACGGGGGAACGACGTCGAAACGTCAGAAAAGGGCGAAATGGAGCGAAAACGCTGAGTTCGTTAATTAATATCCGCGTTGTGATTCTCGTTCGGCGCGGCCGAATGCTTAATCGGCGCGCTCCATTCGGCCGTGCGTTGGAGCGCGTTCATTATTGATGGCGATGTGCGGGGAGCATTACGCCCCCCGCGCACAGTCTATTGTCCCCAGCGCCCCGATTGTATTCGGCTAATGTTCATTAGTCGTGACAAATGTTGTTTTCGTCTATTGGAACGGTTTTAATAGATGGCGCGTTGTGACGGGTCGGTTATTTAGAGGTGGGATTGCTGATCGTATATATCAATAAATCGAATATTCGATATTGTTTCTGGAAATATCGATGTTTTTCGTCGAAAATTTGGCGATATGTAGATATTTCGGTACTGAAATTTTAATATCGGTATCTGTATGTTAAAATAATTTATTATTTTATAAGGCAAATTAGTTAAATTTTTAGTTCATGTATTCATTTTTATATTGAATATTTTTGGACACAGCGTCGTTTGTTTTAGTTATAAAACAAAGTGCCTGTTTTGATTGTGAATGAAAGTGCTATTGATTTTTGCACTATGTCATCTACAGAATTGAAATGGTATCGGATCAATTGATTGACATAGCGCCTGACGCAAGTCTTTTACAAACGATGTGTAATGGGGCAAAAATACAAAGAATATGTCTAAAACTCAAGCTGCTTTTAAAATTAAAAATTAGGGCAGGCAAGGTAGAAATAAAAAATATGCTTAAACTAAGGTATTTTATGCATTTAACAGATTATTTCCTTGAAATTTGCAAATTAAACAAAATATATATTTACAGTGGTAGTTTAATGTCAACCTTCCAATTTTTCATTTAATTTTATTACTAGTCACTATGGTCACATGAATCCCCGCATTTTTTTTACATCGTCGCTTCGTTGTTGTCATTGTTATTGTTGTCATTGCTATTGGCCATTTTTTCTTTACATAGTCTTCTTCGTTGTTGTCGTTGCCATTGTCATTGTTGTCGTTGCCATTGTCATTGTTGTCGTTGCCATTGTCATTGTTATCATTGCTATTGTTGTCATTACTATTGTCCATTTTTTTTTTACATCGTTTTCTTCGTTGTTGTCATTATCATTGTTATCGTTGCCATTGTCACTGTTGTCATTGCTATTGTCCATTTTTTCTTTACATCGTCTTCTTCGTTGTTGTCATTGTCATTGTTGTCGTTGCCATTGTCATTGTTGTCGTTGCCATTGTCATTGTTGTCATTGCCATTGTTGTCATTACTATTGTCCATTTTTTCTTTACATCGTCTTCTTCGTTGTTGTCATTATCATTGTTGTCGTTGTTATCATTTCATCCTCGTCATCATAGTCATGTTTATTATTCTGTCTACCATCCTTTGTACTGCCTGTATTGTAGAAGGCAAAAGGAGCTGTACAGAATTATCACCATAGTATTCTTCGTACTTTTATTTTTTTTAGTGAAGACATGATCTGATAACAATAGCAATCTATTAAAAATCATATCCTGTTTTCTTTTGACCTGTCTTTACAAGCAAAATAAAAGTACTAAGTTTAAAGTGTTGTACTCTACTGCCTTTTTGCTATTCATATTTTTTAATCCTTTTTATGAGTCTCTTGTGCCTCTTCGATAGGTTGCCGTGTTTTCAACAAAGCATGATGTATTCTTTCTGTTCATGAATAAGACATTTTTGAAATAATGGTGGTGTATTATACCACGGATAATTTACACAAGTGTTCTAGTGCATATTTGCGGTATTTTGATATATTAATTGTTCGACCACATGACAGAGTAATTAATGTAATTTGTGGTTCCTTTGTGAGCAGCAGATTTATTGTTGTTATTGCAGCAGAAATTTTATCATTTAAAAAAAGGCGTTCCACGTGTTAGTCGTTCCTTATTAAAATGACCTGATATTTATTTCGAATTTAAATTTGAAGAGACGAAAACGGTCAAGTGATTGTAGCATGAACGTAAACTATTATCTACTATTCCTAAAGACGTTAAAGTCATAACCTTAACTTAGTTTTAAGTAATTCATACTTTATTAAAATGTATAAAAGTTACGAACAAGATAAGTACCTGAGCTTGATGATTCCAAAATATCTGAGTCATTAGTTAAACTGTTTTCGTGCGATGGTTTTTTACTCATATATACTTAAAATGCCAAAGAAATCTTTTGTTTTTGATGTCATTTACCGAAGGGTAAATAAAAAAAAATCAATCTCAAAAAAAGTGTATATCCAATTTTTATACTTTTTTTTGGTGTTTTTTTAATAAAAACTTGTACAAGGATAATACACACACTAACGAAGTGTCCGGTACAGTTAGTGTGAGTGTGGATATATATATATATATATATATATATATATATATATATATATATATTTATATATATATATATATATATTTATGTATATATATATATACATATACATAAGTATATATATATATATATATATATATATATATATATATACACTCGACCATAGCAAAGTAATTCAGAAAGAAAAGTTTTAACATAAATTACTTAAAAACGGCTTTAAACTGATGTGACATGAGAAACAAGGCAGTGTCCTCGATCGTTCACCTGGAGGAACGAAGAACCTGAAGGATACGAAGAGAGGCATAGAAGAAAAAGAGGGCTGCCAACGTTCGGAGATATGTGATATTTTTGAGAAGATTGTGAAGGCGAATGGACGGTGTATTTTCAATGTTAAGATTTAATTTAGTCCGCTCGGTGGCTTATTTTCTATAAAAGCGTACGCATTTTTTTCTGAACTTAGATCTTAGAAAGATAACTTAATGATTCTGGCACCTGAGTACGAGTGTCGTGTGGGGTTGGTTCAACATATATGAAGAAGCAAAGAAATGTGAAACTTGTATCATTGAAAATGTAGTTAGCGGCAATAAGACTTTTGCTTTATGAGGTCAATTTCTGGGTGATCCCTAAATTTTAAAGTCTTTCTGATTTGTTAGGTAATTGTTCATTAAGATCGAAATAGCATAGGTACTTAATTATTAAATAGCGTACAGTCCATTGCAAATTCATCAGTCCTAAAATTATAACCGTGTCTACGTACTCAGTGATTTTTAGGATTCAGTTCCTCAGAAGGAAAACTGGAACCTTTATTAAATCACTCACGTGTCTGTCCGTCTCTCTGCCAGAGTAATTTTCATCAGAACCCGCTTGTGGTAGAAACTAGAAATTTGGTATAGTATATTATAGTCCGCATATATCACGATTTCTAACAACCAAATATATTTACAGGGAATTTATAATTCGTCATCGAATCATCGATGCGCGAGTCAGGCTTGCACTTGACCGTTTTTTATTTAGAAAATACACGAAGATATTTAACATATCAGAGCAAATCTTGTAAGAATCGTGATTTAAAGTTTGTGTGTGTAGCCTACGGACTAACGAACTACTAGCCCACGAAAAAATAATTTGATATAAAATTCAATCAAGTTTACACCCGTCTGAACGTTGCTGAGAGATTATAAGACATGATTTACGATTTGCGTGTCTCGGGAAGTGACTTCGCATTTCGGTCCATTTAAAAAATATATTGTTAATCCGATAGGTCATTGCCGTCCTAAATGAAGGTTTATTTTGTCACTGGCTTAAATAGCACAGTGCAATTTAACTGGAGTGTTCGGTAATATTTCTTCAATACAGTCTTCTTACATGCATAACATCGCATTATACAGCGAAAAAAATGGAATGCGATTACCATGAGCCCTTAGAATAGTTTGTTTGTACCTCTATAATGATAGTCAAAATAAAGACGAAAAAAACCCTAATAAACAGTTTCTTTCTGAAATTTTATGGAGAATGTTATTAAACCGGTAGGTCATTGCCGTCCTAAATAAAGGTTCATTATCACTGGCTTAAATAGCACAGTGCAATTCAACTGGAGTGTTCGGTAATATTTCTTCAATACAGTCTCTTACATTTATAACATCGCTTTATACAGCGAAAAAAACTGGAATGCGGTTACCATGAGCCTTCATAATAGTTTGTTTGTACCTCAATAATAGTTGCCGTCCTAAATAAAAGTTTATTATCACTGGCTTAAATAGTACAGTGCAATTCAACTGCAGGGTTAATATTTCTTCAATACAGTCTCTTACATGCATAACATCGCATTATACAAATAATAAATTGGAATGCGATTACCATGAATCTTCAGAATAGTTTGTTTGTACCTCTATAATGATAGTCATAATAAAGACGAAAAGGAAAGCCCCAATAAACAGTTGCTCTCTGAAATTTTGTGGAGAATGTTGTTAATCCGGTAGGTCATTGCCGCCCTAAATAAAGGTTTATTATCACTGGCTTAAATAACAGTGCAATTCAACTGGAGTGTTCGGTAATATTACTTCAATACAGTCTGAGCTGTGGAGTCAAGATTTATTCGATGCAATAATTTATTTTAAATTGCAGAGAAAATCACTTCACAAAAACGTCTTGTTTCTCCCCGCCAAAGTTCATCAGTAATCCGGACGACGGGAATTTGAATGAGTCGAAATCATTCCGACGTCGTCCTCGGGCAAATCTCGGCAGACGGCGTCCCCAGTTTTTGTGCGCCATTACTTGCGGTCGGCTTAATGTATCAATCGAGTCGTGTTTATGTCAATTTTTTTGCCCGGCCAGATGATAAATACGCGGCGGCCAGCTCGTCCGCGCGATAGTTTCGGATTCGTTGTGTAAACACACTATTTCATTTGTATTGTGCCGTGATGAATTGCCTCTGGCCGGCAGATGAGGTCGATTTTATTTGCCCTCTCGGTTGGATCGCTTTTCGAAATCTCCCGTTCGGGAAGAGGATGGGGTGGGGGGTAGATATAGGTGAGATGCTCGCCTGTTAGCGCGGACGATCGGAATTGATTTGTTGCGTCCGACCGCGTGACGGGCCCAGTGTGATTTTTCTTCTCGACAACGCCGGTGATTTGTCGATTTGTGTTTATGCGTGTTTATGTATGTGTGTGTCTGCGTACGACGTTGTTTATAGCGGAATGAGAAGTCTATGGTGTTGGGCGAATAGAAATAATTTGACCATTAGCGCATCTCGGGCGCGGCGGGGGGTGAGTCGAGGGGTTAGTTGGAGGTGTCGATAAATCCGATTTGGCAATTTATCTCATTTTGTGATGTGTTTTTCTAATTTTTATCTTACATGCTATTGTCTCCGTTTTTTATAACTAATTCCACGCGAACGAAGTCGCGTCGGCAGCTATTATTATGTAAATATGCACTAAGTTTTTACGCTCGTGAAATACATAGGAGGAAATCAATTTATTTATGTTGTGTAATAATAACGAATATTAAATAGTTTAATAGAAATACTTAAATGTTTATAAGTGCCTAAATGTGTACGGAACTCTACTAATGCGAGTTTCTCGTACTTGATAGATTTATATATTTTTTGTCTATTTTCTACTCGTAATCATATTACGTAATAATGTTATACAGTTAATAATCGCGTTTTAACACTAGTATGAACATAGATATGTATCCCAGAAAGGAACTGACGAGTGTGTTAACTAGATGTAACCAATTTAACAGCGGAAAGTGAGGTGAACGCTTATAGAATCGCGTTTATTAGAGGGACAAGGGAACATTGATGGGTTTAGATGATTCAAAACGCAAAAAAAGCCTTGAAAGTAATGATAAGGCCGTCACAGTCTCCAGCCTTAAACCTACAGAATTGCTGATAACTGGGAATAATTAAATATGAGGGTACATATAGGATATATTATATCTCCGAAGTAGCTTATAAGAGCGTTGGAAGATATTTCCAAGACTTTACATTGGAAAGGGTGACTTCAATATAAATTACAATTTCATGATTCGTTGATAATATCGTAATTCTGGTAAACAAGATGCCTACTGGCTTAGATGATCTTTCCTGATGAAATAGGCCAGGATATGAGAAAAAAGACCCTTTCGACTCAAAGATTATACTGAGACTAGTGAACGTTGGTAATGATAGCGTCGAAGCTATTCAAGAGTACGTCTAATTGGGACAAATTGTTTAGCTGAGTAGAAGTAACTTCGATAAAAAAGCAGAGAGAAAAATTCGTTTGAGTCGAGCAGCGTTTGGAAAATTTCGTCGGATCTTAAATTTGCCGATCCCGTAATCGCTAAACACGAAACTACGTTATCAATACGTTCTCCCCATAATGACATACGATATTAAAACATGGACATCACGACCAGAGTGATACTCAAAATGGAAGGCCGCGTAGCGAACCATGGAAAGAGCTGCCTATATGCTCGGGGTGTCCCTGAAGGATAAAATCCGAAATGAGGGAGTCCAACGTATAACCAAAGTAGGTAACATAGTCTTAAACATCAGCAAACTAAAGTGGGCAACGGCAGGCTATATTTGCTGAAGACTCGGCAACCGATGGGATGGACGAGTTCTCGAGTGGAGACCACGAACGTCGAAGTGCAGTGTGGGACGCTCCCCAGCCAGATGAACTGGAGAGCTAAAGAAATCGGCGGGAAGTGGTTGAATTTCGAAGGCGGAGGACTGTTTGTGGCGTAACTTGGGAAAGGTATAAGTCCAGCAGTGTATAGTTACAGGCTGCTGATGATGTTACAGGCTGGAATGTGTGGAAATTCGTTCAAATTAGACAGTTTCGCGTATTGTTATTTGAGATTATCTTGAAAATTGAGTGAAGAAATATTATGTTCAAACTTTGCAAAAAAGTAAATAAAACCTTTGGACGAGGACGACAATAGTAAATTGTGATATCTTTTTTAGGAATGCCCATTGTATTATTCTACGGAGTGAATGAGACAGGGAGACATCCCTATTGTATCTGTACAATTAAATCTACCTACTCGTAAGTTGGTTATTTTGAAAAGCAGCAAATTTAGGAGTATCTGCTAAACAACTATGAGTTGTGAGGTTTTTAGGTCGAAATTGAGGTTTGTTAAGTCTATGTTATTTATAATACAAATACCATTAGTTTGGGGGAAAAAGCGTAATAAAGTCGGTTCATTTGTCGAGGAAAATATCGGCCATTATAGAGCATAGTGGGCGTGTGCGGAGTGAGTGTGCAGCGATATGAAAAATTATCGCGCCGGACTCTCGTGATTGATAGAGAACGTAAATTATTATTTTTTCTCGACGGAGCCGAGAGTCGATTCATCACGAGAGGCGGAGCGAGACGTGTGGGTGCGGCCGGGGTCCAGTCTCACTGCGATCGACGCTTGGCGTGCGCGATGAACATTCGTCGTAGTGATGTGGCGAAGCCGTTGACGAGGGGAGGCTCCGAGGTGCGCTATGTAGGTTAAATGTAACACTTTTGCTAATAGAAATCTCTGCTAATATATTACCACTATTGGATGAAAAAGTAATTTATGTGATGGACTACAAAATGTTTTAAGTAAAAATTACAAAAAATTAATTTGAAATGTGTTAGCAGTATAATTAAATGTATAATTATACATTATAATTTAATGCAGTATAATTAAATGTAATTAAGTGTAATTAAATGCAGTATAATTAAATGTATAATTATTAATTATAAATAATGTATAAATTCGGTCAAAATTAGATAAACCTATAGAATGTTTATAAGAAAGAGAACAAAACAACGAACCGAAAGGTGATACATTCCTCTATGGTTCAGTTATTATTGCTGCTACGTTTTTGTTCTGCGAGATGCTGACAGAACTGAGATGGATCACCAAAAACTTAAAGATAACATACATTTTTGGTAGGATATATGATTTTCTTGTTTACGTTTAGGTTTTATTGTTGTTTATACTTCTTATGGTAGCAAAAATAGCATTTTATACAAAAAATTCTTTTATAAACCTGTATTACGGGGATTTGTTGTTTCGTTCATACGTAAGGTATACTACATACGTAAGGTATAAAAGCTTCGACTATGTTGTAACTAAATTTCTTGTATAGCTAAGTAAATAAAATTAATTACAATAAAATCAGTACTTTCGGAGTTATAACATTATTTTTTTCTTTTTCGTTACGTAAAAGTGATCGGCGCACTCGATAGGTTAGGAATATATTATAAAGTGTCGGGAACGAAAGTTTTTAAATTTTAATACAACTGTTTTTCACGAAATTATAGGTGTTTAAAAATGGTCCAAAATTTTGGGAAAATATCCGGTGATCCTTTCATTTTTCTGACCAGTTTAATACGACTATAAAATACATAAGTAACGTGTGGAATTGTTTGGAAGTGGAATTACACTTGGAACAGCAAAATAATTAAAGTATTTACGCCTTGGACGTTATTAATATTATACAAAGTTATAATATCATATACACAAAGGGAAAAAATAGATAAACGTAGAAGGTGAACGAAACCTTAAGTTTCATAACTTTAAACTCTACTCCCTACAAATAGATACAAGTTTGAAATAACGTCTGTTATAGAATCTGCAAAAATTCAGTCTATTAGTCAAAGTACTGGGTAACGCATATGCGCATAGGCACATTCGCACGCACACACATACACACAAATGCATGTCACTCAAAAACAAATAATGTGAAATGTTTCGCAAGCATTTTCTTGGCCTTTTAACGACAACATCCTGCGTGGCATCAAAAAATACATATTATACAGAGGTGTAATATATATAAAAAGGTGAAATTAATTTATTTGAATTTCAGAAGGCATTGAGAGATAAATTATATAAAATATCTATATTTGAATTGTATTGCAAATGCTTTAAAACCGTACATAGTACTTTAAAGATTCTATAGCAAAAATTGGAAAAAAAATTCTTGCAGTTTAAAGCTATTTTTCCATTTATCATTCATAGAGAACTTGAAATCTACTGAACTGAGTTTAGTAAAAATTACAAAAACATAATTACCGAATGTATAAGTATAGAAATTATCAACATACAAAAGTTACAATTTCTTTATTCGAAACTCAGCGAGGTGATCCGAAGACGATAATACATTTTTTTTAATTTACGTCGTACATTTGATCTATTTAAATTAATAATTTAAAGGATATTGAATTTTGCGGTCACTTATTCAATAAAACAATTGTTTGAGAGTAAAAATAACACGTTTAATCATTACAGTTTTGCTGAAACTAACAATATCCACTGCAATATTTTACTTGTCGTCTTACGAATTTTGTTTAGAAAATTGTAGCTTTTTAGAATAGTTAAATTTCTAAATACCAAAAGTTTTTCGATTCTTGTTATTTCTTGTAAAAATACAACCAATTACATAAGTTATTATTTGATATGTTCGTTTTTTTACGAAGTCTAAATCTGTCGATTTTAGCGATAGTCATTAGAACGTTTTATTTATATTTTTTCTTATGTTCGTAACATGTAGATTTAAACAATCATTCTGCCTATAGAACTAGAAATATCCAAGAAAGAATCATACAAAAAATGTTCCATTGAAGAATAATAAATTATAATTTCCAATTAAATGAAACTACGTGATGTAGTATTATTTCTACTTTCTTTAAGGCCTAGGTTTCGTTGTATTACAACATCTTCAGGTGGGTTATTAGCAAAGAATCTTTTGCTAATAAAATCTTTACTAATAACCCACCTGAAGATGTTGTAATACAACGAAACATAGGTAGTGGTAAAATACCTAAAGAAAGTAGAAATAATACTACATCACGCAGTTTCATTTAATTGTGAATAATTATTTTCTACAAAATTAACGCCAATATATTCAATTATAATTTCGTTAGAACAGAGTAACTAGACACTCGCCAGATAAGAATCACTTTCAAATTGAAACTCTTTAAAAATCTCATTCTGAAAGTATCGCTTGAATGTTCGGTGTGACTGCGTCCGCAGCGCGTGCGGTAGCGTTTAGTGAGTGACACGCCTGTATAAAATAAAATATGTAATAATTTGTTTACACGCATGGGAGCTGTGAGAGAGCGCTCCGCTCCGGCTCCGCTAATAGATTTGGACAGATTTTTTTTTATATTTCGCCCGTTCATAACCGTGTCTTCGCATGTCTTCGCATTACGTCGTTTTACTGTCGTTCAGCTCGTTGATTCGTAATCGTAAAACGCGCGTACTTTACGCGCGAAGAACGCGGCGCGGAACAAATCTATCACGGGCGACGACTTTACAAGCCGTTCCGGCGCCCGCGGAGAGTTATGTTGCTTTTTTCTATGCATCTTAAGGTTAACATGTCGTAACTATGTCGCCGCATTTATGAGCGCGCTATTTCGCGTCGGACGTTCGGTGATTGGGCGATAATCGCCTATGACAACATGTTAATGAAATGTGCGCGCGTACGGCGGTAGTTGCTTGTAAGTGGTTGTTAATAATCGTGTTTCTCGCAAATGACTGTCATATCGTCGCGATGTTTAGCAGCTGTTCACGGCGCATTAATGTCGGCGTGATGGCCTAGTGGCAGATGTGATCAATTGTAACACGATTTCACGCAGGATGTTGTCGTTAAAAGACCAAGAAAATGCTTGCGAAACATTTCACATTATTTGTTTTTGAGTGACGTGCGTTTGTGTGTATGTGTGTGCGTGCGAATGTGCGTATGAGCATATGCGTGATGCTGCTTTTCATAACCCAGTACTTTGACTAATAGACTGAATTTTTGCAGATTCTATTACAGGCGTTATTTCAAACTCGTATCTATTTGTAGGGAGTAGAGTTTTTGATAAAGTTATGAAACTTAAGGTTTCGTTCGCCTTCTACGTTTATTAATTTGCTCGTAAATCTATCTGCAGCAGAGATATCATTTTACGAGCTATTTACGAGAACTTTCCTAAAATTCTATTTCTGCAGCAGATAGATTTACGATTAAATGGATAAACGTAGAAGGTGAACGAAATCTGAAGTTTTACAGCTTTATTAAAAAGTTTCTTTGTTGCGTTTATGTGTTATACATCTATAAAGAACGAATTTTTTACAAATTACTACTGCGTTAATCTCAGTAGATAAGATAATTACCTGTCGAGTAGAACTCGCACTATGAGGTTTCCGTACACCTTTAGACTCATAAAACATTTAAGGGTACCTCCAGGAGAACATTCGTAAAATTGTATCTCTGCAGCAGATAGATTTACGAACAAATGGATAATCGTAGAAAGTGAACGAAATATGAAGTTTTGTAGCTTAAGTTTCGTTGTTGCGTCTCTGTGTTATACATCTATAAAGAACTGAATAAAAAATGAATCATTTTTACATATTACTACTGCGTTAATCGCAGTAGATAAGATAAAATACCTGTCGAGTAGAACTCGCACTACGAAGTTTCCGTACACCTTTAGATACATATAAACATTTAAGGGTACCTTGAATTTCTATTAAATTATTTATAAATATTATCTAATTATATACCGCCTACTTTAATAAACCGAATATGGGATGCATATTTCATATATTATGACATTTAGTGTCATCTCTATAATTATTTATAAAATTTGCGTAGGCTTCTAAAAATTAAATAAGTGTTGGGAGTAATACGTAAAAAAATCTTATACCCTTTCAAGCGAGCCGTTCAAACGTATGTTTCGGTCGAAATTAGATAAACCTGTAGAATATTTCTAAGAAAGAGAATGAAGTAATGAACCAAAAGGTGAAACATTAATTTATGGCTTATAGTTATTATTGCTATTATGGTTTTGTTGCTCTGCGCGTGATGCGAACAGAATGGCATCTCCATTCTGCTAACCAAAAATTTAACGATAACAAAATTTTTTCTACGACATCTAGTATCTATATAATTTTTTAGTATATAATTTTCCTATAAAATTTGCATAAGCTTCTAAAAAATTTGTTTCTTAGAAGCTTATGCTATAAAACGACACGCCACTGTATATGTAATTAAAAAAATTCGTGGACTTAATTTGCGGTCTGGCGAAAATAAATAACCGAGCATTCGGTCTGGCGAAAATTACCTTAAACAAAACTTTCATCAAAATGCAAATTAAGTCCTCGAGTTTTTTTAGACTTCGTGTGAATAACACGAATAAAGATGTGTTAACCCCTGAAACAGAGAAACCTTTGGAATTTGAGCTTTCAAACAACGTAACCACAGCAACGGCATTAACGCGGCAGTCAACTTTCTGTACTGCATGTGCGCGGCCTATTAGTAACGTTGTAGGGTATGGGAAAAAAATTAGTTTTTTGCCTTACCTCTGGAAATATTTTTCTGACTCTACCTACAAATATTAAATAAATAACTTTGATAAATCTTCCTGACTATGGTAAGAAATAACTCCTTTAGCAAGGTTGATTTAGCAAGGTTCCTTTAGCATACGATTAATACTTTTACTCAATTCAAACGGGAAATTGCTGTAGACAGGATATGCTTACTTTAAAGTAAGCAGAGCTCTGCTTACTTGGGGCGCGCTCGTCACACTCACGTGCCATTTCTATTTTACACTTTGTCCTTTGGGTTTGAAATGTGTGTTTGGTGTACGTTTAAAATTATATGTAACTCTCAGTGAACGTGTTTATGGAAAAACATTTTTTTATGAGCCAGTATTTTGCCAAAGCGTGAATGTGTCTAAAACATTAAATTATTAAAAAATTGCATTGCGATGGATATGTCACAGTATGGAAAAAATATGTAGTCATTATTATTCTGTACATTGATTACTTTACACAATTACCATAACTTTATTAAATAATAAGGTAACTTAATATATTCTTGAGCATACAGACCAGCCCGAGATTTGGGATAGTTAGAGTGACAAAGATGCTTCCTTAGCGCGCAGGAGAAGGTTTCTTAAGATGTCAGATATTTATAGCGAATATTTTTTTTTTAATTATTTCACACGGGGAAAAACAGATACAACTCAATAAAGTTATGACAATGTGTAAGTTTTATTTAATAACATTCCCACATCTAGATACAAAACTACTACGTTTAGTGTTTATACATATACCATGACAAAAATAATGCTATACAGAATAATAGTGATAATTTCACAATAAGAATAGAAAAATAAAAAATTGAGATAACAATAATTGAAAAACATGACATGGCGACGACTGTTGAAAGATATGTATAATAACTGACTTAATGACTATAAAAAAAATACAGGAATACAAAATTAAAAAATAATTTTTACGCGTGTTGAATAATAATATACAAAAAACATAGATATAATTTAAGATCGAAAATGAAAATAGGTTAAAAATAAAAGAATATGGTAACACAAATAATAATCTAAGTAACAACTGTCAAGGGGAATATGGGAATTCAAAGTTGGCAATAAACACTAATTTATTTAGTTTATTTTACGTGAGTGAAACCACTCGCAAGTTTAAATGTAAATCAATGAAAACATAATAATTTCTTTTAAAATGTGTACAGTATGTTTTGGTGTATCAGTTCACCGACAGACAAAAGATGGAAAGTTCCTAGACGTATTTTCTATTGCCAAAATAGTGAAAATTGTCAATTTGTTGATAATTTTCGTAATATAAAATTGCCTTTAAAACTGAAAGTGAATTTCATTTTTCATATCATCTTTTTCGTCCACATAAACAATGGATTTGTCAAATTTTGTACACATTTCAGGTGTAATTATGCATTTATGTGATAATGATATACTGTATATATATTTGTTCAAATCGTTTCCTTTCATTTATTACTAAGATTATCTTAATGAAAATACCTTAAACACTGGACAAGTATTTTATTTATTTCGATCATATATTTCCGAAGTTATTACGTCCACACAGTAGTTTAGTAACTTATATGTATGTTCATAATTTTTTTAATGTAAAAAGCGGTGCAGACGACATATTGTATTTTAAGTTATATTTAGTAATTTTGATATTAAAATATTGTTTTCAGTATTATATATTGACTATGTATCTGTAGTAACTTTTTACGTGAAGCAAATATTAAATCCTTAACTCGCTGCCGCACGTTCGAGAGCCTGGAGTCTGCGACACGCGCCAAGGAGATGCTGCACGGTCACGACATCTACTCCGGCTGCTGCACCCTCAAGATCGAATACGCCAAGGTGAGTTCATCTCTCTATTGTAGAACATAACCGTAATACTGTACCCATGTTGTATTAACTACTGTGTTACTCTCATTGTTATTCGCAGTTCATAAAGTAGTCAAAATATTGTAGACAGTAATACAGTAGTCAAAATATTAACCATGTGCTATTCGCAGTTTGTAAAATAGTCAAATTATTGCAGAGGAAACATATACAGTTAATTGCTTGAATAAGTGTCATTTTATCACGAGTTAAGAGTCGCAAAATTGTCATCATAAACCTGTTTGTTCGCGCACTTTTAAATTACCTACTGATCATAAGGATCACCACACTACTCGTCAGTAAGTCAAGACCCATGCACCCTGGGCCATTGAACACTTTTACCCGGTGTTGTTAGGGATCACAATTATATTGTAAATAATTTTTTTTTAGTTAGGAAAATAAAGAATCGTTTACCGAAAGCATACAGTGCACCACTACTCGTCAGTAGCTTAAGACCCATGATGCACCCTGGATCATTGAACACTTTTACCCGGTGTTGTCAAAGATCACAATTATATTGTAAATAATTTTTTTTAGTCAGGAAAATAACGAATCGTTTACGGAAAGCAAACGGTGCACCACTACTCGTCAGTAGATCAAGACCCATGCACCCTGGGCCATTGAACACATTTAACCGGTGTTGTCAAAGGTCACAATTATATTGTAAATAAATTTTGTTTAGTCAGGAAAATCGAATCGTGTACCGAAAAAAAAAAGTTTTTTGACCAAATACTGCAAAAAATCGTTTTGGCTTTGTCAGCCAATCAACGTTATTTAAAAAGATTTGTCTTAAAAACTGTTTACGAGAATAGTACAATTTGGAAATTTAAAACTCAAAAATCGATAAAATAAAAATATTAAATACGTGAAATCTTTATTTATAACAGAATAAAACATAAATTTGTTAGGTACCGCTCAATATGTGGTGGGATTAGCGTAGGTATTTTTGAAATGACGAAGGTAAGAAGTTTACATCTGTGAATTCCGCTGTGATTTAGTGACTTCTTGCTCCATAAAAGGCTAGCTGTCCGTCTCGGCCCCGGTAAAAAAGGATCATGACCGTATTTCGTTTTAATCGTTTATTTTGAAATTATATTTAGTGGATAACTGTGCCTACGACTTTGTTCTAGTGAAATTCCGAATAAGAATAGTTATTATATACTTGTTTTTTTCTCTTCTTTTCTATTAAGTATTATATTATTAAGACTTGATTTAAACAGTTTAAGTCAGGTATAATTAATTTAGTAACTCATTGAGTTCGTCGATGAAGTGGTAACTTTCGAAAAAATTGGAATTTTTGGGGCAGTACAAAGGAAATAAGGACAGGAAAATAAATAATATATTTTGTATTGTTTACCCGCCGGGCACCCTACCCCAATGGCTTATTTCGAATATTTAAAAATTTTAAAAAATATCCACCCTATTAGACATGTTTCAGTTAAGATTCTAGTCGTAAATTGACACAATTAAAGGATATTTTCAACGTATAAATTTTCTTGAAATCTGCCTGCAAGGTGAAAATTACTGACGTCATTTTAATGTTTGGCTAAAGCCATCGCATTCCATGAAAATAGCCAGAATACATTAGTGTGTAAGAAATTGCTATGGAATCTTTCAATTTGTGATAGTGCTAATTTCGTTTAAAACTTTTCTTAATTAACGGTACTGTCAGAATCTAAAAACCTTGGAGTGAATTTACAATTTCTACCCTGTAAAGCCATCAGCTTACTGATGATCATTGTGTAAAATTACTTTCAGTTTTTAAAAATTGAAATTATGTCAAATAAAAATGAAAGAAAAAATTGCTGGCTCATTTTATTTTTTGTTGATAAGAATTTCTTTGAATTTAAGAGGCTTTTTACGCGATGGGACTTTATGCAGATTTAGCCGAAAATTTCGCAATTTTTCCGAAAAGTTTGTCCATTTTTTAAATTTTTTGTTCTTTAGCTGCTATGGCCTATTTGTTTTCTGTGTTTCTTTTTTCTATTTTCACTAAAAATACCCTTTACGTGTTTCGACTATACTAAAGCGTGTCGGTTACACGGTGGCGATATAAACGTTCTAATATTTGCCTTAAAGAATGTGTCATGTGGCGCAGCATGAAAACAACGATGACATGAAGGTGTCATATAACGCAGCGGGGGCAACGAGCAGCCTCCATAAGGTTCGCGAAAAGCATCCGAAAGACTCAAAGTTGGAGGGCGCAGCGGTTTTGCGGTGAGCTTAATCGTGAACTTTAAAAGCTCCCCCCGTGACGTCGGACGACAGCTTTAGCGCATCGGACGCGACCGAGTTTCGCCAAAAGTTCTGCGCGAGTCCGCGGCAGCGACGTCGTTAGATGTATTTTCACACCTTCGTCGTAACCGTGCCGGTAATGTAATTTCTGTCGAGTTTTCCTTAATTGCGAAGAGAAAATGGATTAAACAGCGTTGGCGGCGATAGCTGTGTGGTGCTTTTTGTTTTCCGTTTTTAATTTGGGCGTGACAGTCGCGGGTTTTCTTTGTGTGTTGTTGTTGATTCTCGAATCCGATTAGGTACGTACATTAATAGAACTATTGGATATACTTGTTCTAGTAATCTATCAGTTATAAAATAAGAATAGTTAATCCCAGAACTGTCATGTTTCCATAATAATAATAATTAAAAAAGCAAAATCGCCAAAAAACTGAGCTTTAGTTTTTCTTGAGTTTGACGAGAAAATTAAAATTTGTTTATAAATTTTTAAGTATTTTATTAGTAAGTCTTGTTCTAATTGGGCCACTTTTTAATGCATGCATGGAATAATTTTTGTACTTTGATTCGTACTTTGATTGTTTTTCACGATATTGGCTGCGGCAATATTCTTTGTTTTAAATGTTCTACATTTCGAAACCTTGTTCGATAAACGAAATCCTTCATGTGAACTTAAATGTAAAAAAAATCATATGGTGTTAAGTCAGGGCGTCGTGCGACCTAATCGATTGGTCTTCCTCTGCGAATGCAACGTTGCGGATAACTATTATTTCGCCATTGACAAACAGACAAATGAAAGTGCGCTGTACTGTCATCATGCTGGATTATTGTATTTTGTAGCAAAACTAATGAAAGGTCTTTCATCCATTGTACTAAATGCTTCCTTAAAAAATTCATATGCGTTCATTTAGGTTCTGCGGCAGAAAGTCTTCCACTAAATAGTTGTTTATCACACTAATTCACACATTGAGAGAAAACCGACGTTGAAAACTCGTCTCCTTAAACTATCTAGGATTTCCATTTTCTTTTTAAACCAATAGCGAGATTATGGTAATTTTGCAATACCATCTTTCTTGAACTTTGTTTCATAAGTCCAAAGGATTTTTTTAAAGAAATTGTGTTTTCGGCGTCAGCGTTGATAATAAATCAGCAAAAATCCATTCTTCGGTTAAGATCTCCTTGTTCCAGTGTTTGGAATGGTGTATAACAAGTATGGATATAAGCCAGAGCCGTGGACCAAGTACCAAACCTTCCATTGCAACATCCCAAGATGCCGAGTTCCAGTGTTGGCCAAAGTTGTCGGATCATGCTCAGTAATAGTTTCATCATTGTGTACGTCATGAACATGTAGACTACCTATATCACAGTTCTTCCTGTTTCTCGAATACTTCGAGCCAAAAACACTCACGTGCGGTATTTGTCGGTTAGGGTAACGCTCCTCTACGTGCTTCGGCCACGTTTCTGTCGAAAAATCCATAACAAAATAAAATATCCGCATACGCTTCATTACTGTAATTGAGAATCGTTATCCAAGCGTAGTTTATACACGAATACTCTTTCAAAAGTCCTTCTAATCAGGGAGAACAAAAAAGCTTGTGAACAAAGTACGATACATTTGCAGAAATAGATCTTGCTGCTTTCATAAAAGTGATACCACTTCCGATGAATGAAACATGCTTTCGTTCAAGTTAATGAAGGATTATCACGACCTTCGGTACTATCCGAAGTATTAGTATTACTTTCACGTGTCTGGCAAAGAAAAAGGATTTACCATAATTTGCCCCGATAAAATATTAAAAAGGATAATGAGTAGAGTCCACTGTTATTAGCGTTTTTTGTAATTTTTACGACATTTGTTGATTAAATAATGAAAGTTTTTAAAGAAAGTAAGAAAATTTTTCAATTTTTTTTAAAAGAATAATTACTTTAAATAAGTAAAGGATTTAATTTTAATTTGATTCGTAGTTTTTTTTTTCAATTTAATCCGAAAGTTAGCGATCATCTCTTAAGGGTTTTTCTTGTACCGCCCATCCAGAAAGAAGATTTAAGAACTGATGAACGGAAATTGTGTATAGTACCAGAGCGATTTATTTTGAAGTTCATGCTAAGATGCAAGTTTCTTCTATCGTGACTGAGGGTATATATTAAATGTAAATGTTATTAGTGGAAAGTATCTTCGCCATATTAAACTGCAAACATTAATTAAGAAAGTATGACAAGTCAAGACTTTTTCAATACTTAGCGATAATTTATTCAAGCGATAATTTATTCAAGCGATAATTTATTAGCGATAATTTATTCAAGCGATAATTTATTAGCGATAATTTATTCAAGCGATAATTTATTCAAGCGATAATTTATTCAAGCGATAATTTATTCAAGCGATAATTTATTAGCGATAATTTATTCAAGCGATAATTTATTAGCGATAATTTATTCAAGCGATAATTTATTCAAGCGATAATTTATTCAAGCGATAATTTATTAGCGATAATTTATTCAAGCGATAATTTATTAGCGATAATTTATTCAAGCGATAATTTATTCAAGCGATAATTTATTCAAGCAATTAAAAAGAAAACGAATATTGTTGTAATATTTAATTACGTCTTTTAAAATCATGTCAATTAGTAAACTCGAAAGTACGAAATGACTTGTGTATATATTTGGTATATCAGGAAATTCACATTGGATAATTTGGTGAATATTTTATAAAAATTCATGTAATAGACCCGAGGATATTTGTTTGTGATAGAGAGTAGGACTTGAAAGATATGGCATTCTTGTTTATTTCGCCTAATTCGATTTCATGAGAAAGTTGCGATCGTTTGACACCCATAGTTTATTAGTAGACGTGTTGAAAATGAATCATCTCCACGGCTAGTTCTCATAGCTCTCCGGCGTGTCGATCACCGTCCGGTGTGAGCGGTACGTGCTGACGCCGCCGTCCCGACGAAATCTGTTAGAAATTTGCTGAATTAAAATGCCATTAAGTTTAAATTGTTCCGGAGGCGGCTGAGACGAGTGGATCGAGTGCTCGAGTCGAGTGGCGCTCACCAATAATGGTATATACCCCGGAATGTGACGTTTTAAATTAAATGGCGAGTTAATGGGACGGAATTAATGATGTCTGCTGAATTGAATTTATCGGCGCGGCGCTTGAAGAGATATCGATTGAGATGAAACAGAGCCTACTTCGTATATTGCTGGCTTTGTGCGATTGTATTTGGTAATTTTTGAAGGTTAAACTTAGTTTTAACTCGCGATTATGAATTGTGTTAAAACAGCGTGTAACTTTAAAATCAGTAGACTTGCAAGGAAAGGTACGTTTAATTTATAAGAGCCAAGTTTTTTATTGACTCTTATCTCTCGGCTCTTATATGTATGTATGGAAATATTCCAAATGCTATCACTATAAAGCTGTACTGTGTCAAAGCCAATGGCATCAGGTCTTAAACGCAAGTTAAAACCTATGGTACTAACCGTGAAGCAAAGGTTAAATCAACGTTTTTTTTATTATTTTATAAAGATAAAGAAATTTTAGATGCTAGTTAATTAAAAACCCAATCAAATGGGTTTTTTAATTAAATTAATTTCGGTTAATTTACATCAAGCGAAAGAATTATATATAAAAACGCGAAGCAATTACATATAATTTTTTAATCAATTAATATAATTTTTTAATCAGTGGTTTGAAAAATGTAAAAAAGTTCTAGATATTCCAGGTTGATTAAAAATTGTATCGAATTAAATTTAATCAGGATATTGATTTAATAAATTGCGTCAATAATTTTGAGAGAGAGAGAAAGGAAGGGAGAGTTTGGTAATTGGTAGTGTAGACAACTACAGATGAAGACATTGATAAACAAGAACTACGGAAGAAGGTGTGGGTAATGTACAAAACTCGTTTTATGCGTGTCCCAACACGTAGTTGATAGGTTTTAGGGTTCCGTCCCTCAAAATGAAAAAAGAAGCCTTTGTTCGTCCGTCTGCCTGTCGCAGCCCTTTATCTCAAAAACCACTTGAAATATCAAGATGAAATTAATATCGTATACTGAAGCTTAAATAACCTCACATTATTGCAAAAATTTTATATATGGCCCTTTGAAACGTACATCCCCTTTATTCATATTCTCTCACATGTCTTACTGAACATCAATACCTATAATATACCTTCGGCCGATATACAATTTTCACAGTCGGCAACATCTTATGGCACAAATAAAAGGAAAAATCCATAAATCTATGGTTTTTAATTCTATGTGAAATTACATATTTTTTGGTAGAATATACAGTAGGCAATATTTCTTTATTCATACCGTAGTTTTTACTTACCACCAAAACCTATAATACACCTTCGGCCGATTTACAATTTTGTAAGTTGGCAAAATGGGAGGTCTTATAGCAAAAGTGAAGCCGAAAATCCATAAATGTATGGTTTTTGGTTCTACGTGAAATTACGTATTTTTTAAATGTACGCCTGTAGAAGATACAGTAGGCAATATTTCTTTATTTGTACCATAGTCTTACTTATCATCCAAACTTAAAGGCCACATCCGATCGAATTACAATCTTGAAAGATGGCGTAGTGGGAGGTCTTATAGAAAAAATGAAGGGAAAAATCCAAAACTCAATCATTTCGAATTCTATGTTCAAGTATACATTTTTTTAAATATGCGTATGTGAAAGATATAGTAGGCAATATATTTACGTTCTGAAAAATTTAATTTTTGTAAATAGTTTAATGGAAATGCTATTAAAAGTTTATAAACGTTTAAAGGTTTACGGAACCCTTATAGTAAATATTTCTACTCTTTGACAGGTTTTTGATGTTATATTATTGTGCCGTATAAATCTTACCCGACAGATACAAAGACATAATAACAGGCACAGAATAACTATCTAGGTAAACGGTTGAGAATATCGTCCACAAGTTAACAACTTTATATAATATATAAAAAACGAGTGTGCTTTAGACCACACGACAGAAGTAAAACTTCAAATTCACAAAATATGAACTTTAAAATGAATTTACAATTTTATTCACTTTAAACGTAGAATATTTAATGTATTAAACAAAATAATAATTTATAAAATTGTTCAAGGTCGAAATGAAATTACAAAATAATAAAAAAATCACCGTTCGCGTAACGCTAGTAAACTCGCATGTGTATATATATATATATATATATATATATATATATATATATATGTATATATATTTCATGCACTGATATGAGAGGAAGAGAGAAAGAAAATGTGCGCGCGCACTGCTATCTCTTGCTCCTAGAGTGTGATACAGACAATAGGCTTGCACTGTGTCTTAGATATACGAAACATAACGGGTTATGAGAGAAAGAGAGAAAGAAAATGTGTGCTCGCACCTCTCTCTCTTGTCCCTACAGTAATATACGAAACGTAACTCTCTCTCTGTCTTCACTAACTTATATCTCCCTCTCAACTTCCGTTCGCCTCGCCCGATCACACTTTTCGTAACGCTCTCGTCACGCATTCACCAGCTTACTCCCCAAGTCAAGCGGGCGTAAAGAAGTTTTACTTCAAAAAATTGTTAACAGAAAATGCAATAGATATGGTCACTTTGCAAAAACAGTGTTTTCGAGCGAAGCCGGGTCGGGGGCAGCTAGTAAGTAATAAAATGTAATTTATCTCGAAGTCTGCTCTCGACTATCGCTACACTATTGAAAGTCGGTTCGAGAATTTTGTAGCCGCACATCGATAGAATTTGTCGACAGTACCTGCGTGTATCACTTTAAATTACGTAAATTGCTCAAGCCCGAACAATGCCATCAGGACAATAAACGTTGTCGGTGGATGTAGTCGACTTGAGTTATGGCCGACGCGAACCGCACATTCCGTCGATGGGGCTTTGCGGCGGAGTTCGATAAATGTTGCTTTCGAATTTTAATCACTTTCAGGTGATCGCTTTGCCAGTGTTACATTGTAGGAAGTCGTTATTAAGTATTAGCTTTAAATTTCGTTGAACTTGTGACATTGCAAAGGATAAAGGATAATATGGACGATGTTGCAAAGGATAAACGTGTAGGATGAAATAATGCAAAGGATAAACGTATAAACTTTGTAAAATATTTGATATATTTTAATAATAAAGTGTATGACATTGCGAAGGATAAACGTAAAATATGGACGATGTTGCAAAGGATAAATGTAAAATATGAACGGGGTTTGTTTCTTTGAAGTTGTGACTTATTTAATAATATGAAATTTTTAAGTTAGAAGTATAAAACAAAATTTGTTTGTTTTTTTTTCTGATGTTACTAAAAACAGAATTAATTTTGTATGGCAAAACATTTGGAAACTAAAGATAAGGAATTATAATTCTCGTTCTGCACGAAACTCACGTCTCACATCGCCACGCGCTCCTTTCTATAAATAGAAGCCACATAATTAAAACTTTGTAAAATATTTGCTATATTTTAATAATAACAACACATAATTAAAACATTATATGACATTGCAAAGGATAAACGTAAAATATGAACGATGTTGCAAAGGATAAATGTAAAATATGGACGGGGGTTTGTTTCTTTGAAGTTGTTTTTTAATAAAATGACATTTTTAAGTTAGAAGTATAAAACAAAACTAGCGTGACCCGTGCGAAGTCTTCGCATTATTTATTACATTATGAAGCTCAGATGACAGATCAAACAAATATTTTACTAAAATTGACATATAGAGGCGCAAGTATCAAAAGCATTGAGCTAAAGCGCCACTTTAATTTTACCGACCGTCAATCATATTGACGTTGAGCCGTTAGATGGTAGCATTGCTGTTTTGTGTATATAATTTTAATAATTAATTAATTTGCAAAAACAATAGCAATAATAAATTTTTTAGTTGTGGATGCCGGTAGAGCAAGCAATTATCTATAAAATGATATATAATTTATGTGGATTAGTTGTGAGGTTTTTTCTAAAAAGGGAGAGTAACATCTTAAAACCTTAGCGTATTAATAAAACAAAATTTGTTTGTGTTTTCTGATATTGCTAAAAATAGAATTAATTTTGTATGGCAAAACATTTGGAAACAAAATATAACGAATTGTAGTTCTCATTATATACGAAACTCACACTCGCCACGCGCTATAAATATAAGTCACTTAATTAAAACTTTGTAAAATGTTTGTTACATTTTAATAATAAAGTGTTATAAACGCACGAAATAAATTTTAATACGGACTAGGCTATTTTAAGGATAACAATTTTTTTTTCATTTATAGATAATTATAATTAATTCACGCAATAATAATAAAAGCAAGCTCATGATATAGGCAATGGTTTGAAAGGATATTTTTGAGAAATCGATTGAAACTATTTGTGATCGGTGATGATGAATGTCCTAAAAATAGCAAAGAAAATTAGTCAGCGTAGTACTTTTGTAGCTATTGTAATTAATCAAGGACAGCTTCACGTCGTATGGACAATAATGCGATCAAAATTGCACGTCTTTCTTGAGGAAACCCCCACAGTTTCTCATTTATATGATTTTTTTTATATAATCTCATTTAAAAGGTTCAAACTTTAATGCAGTAGAAATTGTAATCTGATCGTGGATCTGTTTACAGTTATCTTTCTAATAAAGTATGTAAATCGGGGCCGTTGCCCTTTTCCTCAGTAACGGCTTGAAGTATCAAGTTGAAATTAATAACTTATTATAGCCTTATATTGGTGTAATAAAATTCAAGCTTTTGAATTCACGCAACAAAAAGATATAGCTCTTTATAACGTACTTTTTATTCATACAAATAGCTTTACTTACTGAACATCAAAACCTATATTTACGATCAACCTACAATCTTGAAAGTCGGCGTAATGGGAGGTCTTATGGCACAATTAAAAGGAAAAAATCCAAAAAGCAATGGTTTCTAATTTTATGTGGAATTATACTTTTTATAAGTAGTTTGTTTTCACCTCTGTGAAAGAAGCAAGATAGCAAGGTGGCAAAAAAGCTTTTTAAATAATTAATATTTGTGAAGAGTTTCAATGTTTTTTGGTTCACGTAACAAAAAGCTTAAAAACGGCCCTTTAAAACGTATTTTTTTTTGTTATTTGGAGTTAGCAAAATAAATACGTTGCGAAAAATTAATCTTTGTAAATTTAATTAGAAATACTATGTGTATGGAGTGCATGTTCTACTCGTGTTCGATGGTTTTTTCAAATAATATTTATGTAATAGTTTTAAATGTGGAGGTGCCGTTTAACTTCTTTTTATGAACATTTTAATTAATAACTTTTGGAAACCTCGTAAAGAAAAGTTTTGGAAAATTCCTTTCCAATTTATATCCACACGAGATATTAAATTTAATTAATTTAAAAATATATTAATTATTCTAAATTTTAGATTGGGTAAACGAAGTTCGTTTACTTCCTTTAAAATTTACCAATAATATTTCGAGTGTTACACCGGAATGGTTAATTAACACTCGAAAATATTTTTGAGCGTTACTCGGGTACTACTGAAGTAAGTTAATATGCATATGTAAGTTAATATGTTTTTTCAAGTTCCACGTCGAGCGACAGACAGAAGATGAGCGGAAACGTGAGTGATTTCGTAAGGGTTTCATTTTGATGTGCGGAAAAATGCCGGTTCCTTACGTAAACATAGAATATAGTTTATTTACTAGAAGCTGCCGTTTAGTTACCGATGTTACTTCATTAACAACGCCATGAATATTCTTATACCTGAAGGTGAAAATTATCCTGTATATTTGTTTGAAAAGCAACTTTTCTGTACTCGCCATTAACCCGTGTGAAATATCTTACAAAGAGGGGCAATAAAAGTGTAAGTTAATATGTTTTTTCAAGTTCCACGTCGAGCGACAGACAGAAGATGAGCGGAAACGTGAGTGATTTCGTAAGGGTTTCATTTTGATGTGCGGAAAAATGCCGGTTCCTTATGTAAACATAGAATATAGTTTATTTACTAGAAGCTGCCGTTTAGTTACCGATGTTACTTCATTAACAACGCCATGAATATTCTTAGACCTGAAGGTGAAAATTATCCTGTATATTTGTTTGAAAAGCAACTTTTCTGTACTCGCCATTAACCAGTGTGAAATATCTTACAATAAAATGAAAAAAAAACTAAGTTAATTAAATGTTACTTAATTATGAACGGTGTAACAACGAGTTCATTGATAATAAGATGAAAGAAAAAATAATAAAGAAGATTTAAAACTTATTTTGGGCTGCGAAAATAAAAAAATAAGTAGAATTAAAATGTGTAAGTAAGCTTAGACCGCTGTCTTAAGTAATGAAGGCGGTCTAAATTGGCTTATGGAGAGTAATTTTTAAGTACGAAAGAGTTGTTTATCGAATTTTTATAAGGAAAATGGAATATTGATATTTAAAAATGTATTCGTAGTTAAGTACCTAAAAATATTGTCCCGGTTTGGCTGGGTAGCATTTTGTACGGTTGGAACTTTAAAGAAATTTTTTGTATGGAGTGTATTTGACATTTGTCCATTGAAAATAAAATGATTCAACTAAATCGTTGTATATTTCCAGATTTCCACCAGCTCCTAACAAAATAAGTGTATATTAAGAGAAATTTAAATTGTATGTTGAATAGTTTTTAGGAATGAATTTCCTGAACGCTAGGAGGGAGTGTCCCGTAATAAGACAAATAAACCATATAATTTATTTTTCGCCCGTCTGTCTTAACTTCAAGTTTTTACAGTGTTAGATCTAGCAATATGCATGAAACTCATGCACCATGTAGATGATTTTTATCGAGATCTGAATTAGTATATTAACAAAATATTAAAAAAAATATTTTGCATACACCATCTCATCATATATCTAAAGTGGAAGGAGGAGGGGTTGAAAATTGTTTTTCCACATTTCCTTGATTACATAGACCTTTTAAAAAAGAATATAGAGTTCTATATACAATATGCATTTGACCGTTCGACATTAAACGAATCCTCATATACTTACGGTCTTTCTCAAACACACACCAAAAATCAATAAACAAAATTCAATGGTTTAGTCACAGGAATAGTTTTAAGTGGTTTGTAATCTCAAACACTATGTATGTAATTTCAAACACATCGAATTGCTTTGCTACAAAAATAACAGACGCGCGCCATCACCGTTGTCGCGTAACATAAACATTGCAAAGGTGTTTAAGGTTTGTTTATATTAAAACGCTACTAGCGTGACCCGTGCGAAGTCTTCGCATTATTTATTCCATTATGAAGCTCAGATGACAGATCAAACAAATATTTTACTAAAATTGACATATAGAGGCGCAAGTATCAAAAGCATTGAGCTAAAGCGCCACTTTATTTATACGTGAGTGGATTTGAAATTAAACAAAAATTTTACCGACCGTCAATCCTATTGACGTTGAGCCGTTAGATGGCAGCATTGCTGTTTTGTGTATATAATTTCAATAATTAATTAATTTGCAAAAACAATAGCAATAATAAATTTTTAGTTGAGGATGCCGGTAGAGCAAGCAATTATCTATAAAATGATATATAATTTATATGGATTAGTTGTGAGGTTTTTTCTAAAAAGGGAGTGTAACATCTTAACCTTAGCGTATTAATATATATGATGATGATGATATGATGATGATGATGATTTATATTGTTTGAATTTTTTTTGTTCTTAGCGTAATTGTTTATTTCCATATTTTAAAGTATTTATGACAACTAATACTGACTGGGTTCTTATATAATGTGAAATGATCAAATCCACATGTTATAATTATTAAAGCTTGTTTTTGAAATATAAAACAAGTTTCAAAGTGACCAACTATATGTCCGCCTCGGTTCTAATTTTTGTACTATGAATTTAAAAAACTCTTGAAAATAACTTTAGATTTCATTAGAAATTTCGATCAAAATTGTTCGATTTATCGATAGTTCTTAGAAATTTAGGGGTAACTACGGAAACCTACTTTGCATGTTCCGATGAGGGCCTGGCCGGTTTTTTTAAGTATTTTTTAATAGGTTTTTTTGTCGTCAATTCAGATTAGTGCTTGATTTTTGGAATCAAATCGAAATGTTGTAAATTGCGTGCTGTTTTTTTCGATTACTAGGCTTTGACTCTTATTTTGTTCAGTTTTTTGAGGATATACCTTTTCTAAAATATGCAGTTATCCAAAGAGAAACTTACTGGAGTTGCGCATGTAAAATCTAACTCGTAAAAATACCTGGCTTCCGTCTAGTGCTATGAATCCTTGAACCGATTTTCTTTGCCTGATTTTTGATGACTATCCAGTTTGTAATAAATAATTAAAATGTGAAGATCGTTATATATTCAATTTATCATTTATATTTCTTTACGAAATATTTCAAGAAAATAAAAACTATAAAATTAGGATTATACAAGAAATGAAGTATCATAATACGCGTCTGTAATAAAGAATAAATTTTGTTAAAAAAATGGTGGTTTATAGTGGTATGTAATAGCTCAAAAATAATGAAGGCATTTTTCTCAAAACCTTGCAATATTTTTCTTAGAAATGTTCATGATGAGAAATAATTCAAATTCTTAGTTGATTATTCCGTTGCGTGTGTTTTTGAAGACAAAAAACAAACCAAATCCAATAAATCATCGTTTTATTAAAATTGAAAAAAAAACTAATAGTCAGGCGTAACGCTTGCATTTATAATTTAATACATTGTCTGTCTTAGAAACATTTTAAAAAATTCTTATATTTTCTTTTCGGTATTTCCTCATTCTCAAAATTCTTTCCAACAATACTCAACAATCAAAGAATAGGATATTGTCCCAAGAAGAACGATCGAGCATCGACACGAGCTGTGCGATGCCCGACTCCGAATGGCCGGCCTAAACGACACTTTGTCATCAATTCGCGAAGTATGCAGGCATGAAACTCCGGGACGTTCACTCGACACGACATTCACCGCGGGAAGGGCGATTTCATGTGATGCAGCAAATCTATTTATAAGCTCGCGTACACGTACAGGGTAGACGTCCCACAAACGTTCCTTTATCCTTTTCTTTATTCGTTGGTTTGATATCTATGTGCGTAGATAAACATTTCGCTTTTTTTAATTCTTTACCGTGATCACTAACTACAATATCAACGAACTTCATGAAATATATTTCACAAAATGTTTTAAAACTGGTCAGTTGACAATGAAATCAGATCCGCGTCAAAAACTATTTCGAGTGCATCGCGTTTATATGTACCGATGAATCTAGCGACACAATTATATTGTTTAACGTTAGAAGTGAGGTCGACCCGATTTCTCAATTATCGATCGTGGGGCCGACACGTTGCTCTTGATTGATTACCTCTCCCGGTCCATCGGCGCTACTCTCCGTAATCGGACCCGGTCACTCTCGTTATCGGTCGTCGACGAGCGGCCGCCCTCCCCGCTCTCCGCTGGAATTGTCACCGGCACGCTAAATAATTAGGTGTCGAGCTTTTGAGGCCGAATTTTGACGGGAGTCGGCGGAGAAAAAAGTCGGCTCTGAGAAATTGTTTATGCGATTTGTCATCGTCGGGTTACAGTAATTATTTAAGTGACTTTTGAAAAGCGTGCCAATGATGCAGTGGTGAGTGGAAAGGTTATATCTGGGTGACTGGCGTTTGTGATACAGCCTAAGTTTCATTGCAAATTTAGAAAGCTTGTTACTCTTTAAAGATTCTATCTAATTAAGTTATGTTAACAATAGAAGTAATCTAAAAGCATAGCGGCCATGTGCAAAAAAGATGGAAAAATAGAAGTATGCATACTTTACAGGTGGGTCTACCTCGTGAACGCCTGAAGCTAGTACGCCAATCAGTGTGTCCTTGGAAAGCCCTTGAGTAGTTTTAATTAGACCCCAAGTCATATTGGCTTTAATAATAATAATTAAAACTTTC
Source organism: Druceiella hillmani (assembly GCA_039881145.1). Classification (NCBI taxonomy): domain Eukaryota; kingdom Metazoa; phylum Arthropoda; class Insecta; order Lepidoptera; family Hepialidae; genus Druceiella; species Druceiella hillmani. The sequence goes on from JAYKKI010000013.1 coordinate 7,300,942, forward strand.
TGACTTTGTGAAGTCGAAAAATTATATTTTATCGGCCGATATGAGATGAAAATATGACCATAAACGAAGGTTATGGCAATCAGGGGAAGGGACGAACAAGGAGAACCAGAAAAGCGTACAAGCGATATTGGATTTAATAACGAAAATAAAAATGTTATGGCAGCAAAGTTGAAAAATTATGTTTTATATGAGACGAAAATATGACCAGAAACGAAGGAACGTAAACAAATATTATTAATTATATAATTAACTCTATAATCTTTATATTATACTGTATATTAATTTCTAAAAGGTTTACATAGTAAGATGGACCAAGCTACATATCTCAGCTCTACTTGGCCATGCTAACACTAACTTACTAACTATATTACACGAAAAACTCTCCGATTGTCATTTATTATAGCACAGATATTGTTTGTAAATAAATTAGGGATTTTGATCAAATAATGCAAATTTCATACTGAAATCGGAGAACCATCATGTTTTCATGTATAATCGTAGTGCTCGGACACGTCTTAGCCCATTTTTTTTCCATTTCTTAATTTTAATGTCCTGAATTGACTTCTTAGTCTGAAAGGATTTGAACAAGATAGGTACACTTCTCTACTGTAGTCTCTACCTATGTTCCGAATGACTGAATTGGCTCATATTGCTGTGATGTTGTATTTGATTTCGGCAAAGTTATGGAATTTTGGAATGTGTTTCTCGATTTGAATCTGCGAAAGAAATTTTGAAAGGCGATATTGTTTCGGCTTCAAAATGGCGACTACAGTAAATAAGATTGTCGCCTCACTTCAGTAGGTTTACTTCATTTTTTTGACCGTAGTTTTTCCTATTTCGCAAATAAGCAAACGTATTTTCACATTTACAAATTAGGAAGGGTTTGAGTTGCACGTGCAATTGCACGTTAATTTTAATTATATTTTAAATAAAGTCATTTTTTCGTAAATTAGTTTCGTCGTTAATTTTGCGTAAGCTTTCTTGTTTAATTTCTTCGAACTGTTAGTAGTTAATGTTTTTAAATGACGTGTCTCTCTAGTTTTGGACGTGAATGCGACGTACATCACGCGAATTTTCATTTAGTCGTATGTCTATTTCAGTATTTCGACGCGTTACGAAAGTTTGTAATGTGATTAATGTAATTTTTCAATGAATGGAAAACTCGTAATAAAATGTTTTATTTTATTTTCACATTTTCTAAGAATTTAATGGTTCTAATGAAATATTTATTTATGATTATTTTTATGAAAATCGTTGCATCCATTTTTGAGATTTGCCATTTTTTCAGACTCCATAGTGGAACTTAGTGGATGGAACCCTCTAAACGATGTTATTACTTCATTATGTTCATTCCTCCGTCAAGGTCAGACGATTTCCAAAGTTTAAGAAAATTTTCTCTATCCCTAATCCCTAGTAAAATATAACAAAATATTAAACAACTATTTTCAACGGGCCCTGCTCGTATATATAAACTGAAGGATTTTTTTCTTCAATTTCCTTTCGAGTGTGTGTATCATTGGAGACCTTTCAAAATTAATTAATGTAAATTCAATGTTTTT